>CAUYTI010160293.1:0-42528 GCA_963575145.1 Galago senegalensis | reverse complement strand
TCCCAGCTACTTGGGAGGCTGAGGCAGGAGACTCGCTTGAGCCCAGGAGTTGGAGGTTGCTGTGAGCGTGATGCCATGGCACTCTACCCAGGGGGATAGCTTGAGGCTCCATCTCAAAAAAAAAAAAAAAAAAAAAAACCACCAGGAACTTACCAAAATTGCATGACTTTAAAAATAACTCATTTGCAATTTATCGCCATTAATAAGAGTATAGTCACCAAGTATATATAATGACATGTTAAGTAAGAGTAAAGGGGTGTACCATTCAGGGAAGGACAGAAATGACCCGACAGACCAGTGAAATAAATCTGCTAATTTCAGCTAAATGGGAGTTAAGCTAATCAGAAAGAAATTATCTGCTATAGTTATTATAGTACCTACAGACTTAAAGTCTAATGTACGTCTAAAAAGATAATAGATATTCTACTAAAGCAATTCCATTTAAACCAGAGCAATCGTCATGTGATGGACATGGTTGGGGCATGTTATAAAATACTGGTTTGGCATATAAGCCACTTAAAAGCGTAATTACCCTTCAGGGAGCAGAGCACAGCGTTTCAGAATCAACGATGTTATCTGAAACAAAAGTTCGAGGAAATTAGGCTTATTCATTTTCATAAAGGAGCATTAACCTTTTTTGACCTTATTGAAGGTACAGAATTCTGAAAGCGATAGATAGAATTGATTCTAATAAATTCTTCTATCCCCTCTAAAAGTCAGTAAGAGGAGAAAGTGATTTTGAAATTAGGAAACTAAAAAAAAAAAAAGAAAGAAAGAAATTGGGAAACTCAGGTTTAGACATGAAATTCAGATATAGGCATTTTTTTCACAAGGTGAGACAAATTGTGACCAAGGAGAAGGGAAGGCATGTGTGTGGGGGGGGGGGGCGGAGGAGAGAGCAAAAATCAAAAGAATGAAGTAGCAACAAAATTTGGAAGAATGTAAAGCAATATTGTGTAATGGAACAAGCTCACCTAAAACCTCACCAGTCTGGAGATACTATCTCAAATATATATGTTAGAAACAGAATTTGATTAAGTTAATAAAGCAAAGGACTTCCATTTTTATACTAACCTGGTCTCTCCCCAGAACAAATCTGTACCCTGGGAGTTCTTTGCATAATGATGCTGGATTCTTCTTAAAAACATGACTTTCCTCACTTCTTTCCCTTTAAGTGGCACCATTTGCTTATAGAATGAAATGGGAATGTTTTATCTTATCGTTCAAACTGGAATTTTACATCAAAATACCATTCTGGAATTATTTCTTCAGGCTCCCTGTTGTACTGTGCAGCAAAGCTTCTTTTTGGAAACACTAGTGTCCAGAGAAACCGTAGAAAAAAGGTCTGAACAAGACATTTGGAAATTGCAGCAAAATAAATCGTCAATAGAAAAGTATTATGTGTAGTATCCCAAATGTATTTGACAAGAGGCTTTTTTTTAAAGGAAGGAGTCCAAATAGGGACATAGCCACAGACTCCTATTCCTTAGAACACATTTTGGTAAATGATAATTTTGGGTACAGCCCAAATCAATGGTATATAGTCAACATCTTTGGTTATTAAGGCAAAAGCGAATTTCAGGAAAGAAAGATCTGAACCTTTCTCCACTCCGCCAGATGAACTTCATTTTTTGCACAGTGTAAGGGAAATCACAGACCTCCTAACGATCATCAGTTTTTAAATTGGGGGGTTTTTTTCTTTTTTTGTATGTTGAGACCTTATCATTAAAAAACGTATAGAGAGGGTGCCAACAAATGCATACACATTTTGAGAAAGAAAAAAATTATATTAAATCTGTAACAATCAATTCACATTTGACTTCTGCAATTACAAGAGGTGCTCAATGTGACTTGAATCCATCTTTTGTTATAAGTGTATATTGAGTAATACAATTTTAATACATTTTTTCCTTTCTTAAAATGTGTAGACATTTTTAAGCACCCTCTGTATTACAGAGTGTTTTCATTGTTAATTCTGGTTTAAAATTAAGTGTCAACTTTAAGGAAATTTAATGTAAAAAATAGGTCATTACTTTTAATTTTTTTAGAATAAATACTGAATAATTCTCTTATTGGTAAGAATTTAAGCTGTTCATGGTATCAGTGTAAAGCAGATTTTTCTTAATAGTACCAAGTACTATTATGAAACCAATTGATAATCACTCACACTTTCATATGAAGAATAAATAGATCACAACTATGGCCCAGGATGAAGGAGGGACAGGGGGATGGAAGGGAAGGGGGGAGGTCAGATGGTAGGAGGGTGACTTGTGGGATCACACCTATGGTGCATATTGCAGGGGTACATTCAGATCTATTAAGTATAGAATATATATGTCGTAACACAGTAATTAATTAAATGAGGTGAGGGATATATTAACCAGTTTGATGTAAGCATTCCAAATTGTATATGAAATCAGCACATTGTACCCCCTAAAGGCATTCATGGATACATGATCTACCTCTTTATAATTTAATTTAAAAAGCAGATTTTCTATTTATAGTAAAAAAATAAAATGTTACTTCCAAATGCTTTGGCAGCTTTTACTCAAAGATTGCCAGAATGATTTGTTTGGAATATTTCTTATTCAATATGAATGCCTATTGTAGAATGTTTTATTTTTCTTTTAGATAATTTGCCAGTGTTCAAGTTGAGAATGTCTTGACTTACTATTTACTAAATTAATAAGTATGTAAATACATGGATTCTCTGGAATCGTGTTTACTTCATCAAAACAAATGTGGCGTTTGGAAGCCAACAGCCATTAACTGTGTTTTGAGAAAGAAGAATTTGACAACTTGAGTTTTTATTGACTTAGAGAGCAATTTTGGGGAATCTATTTTCCTAATAGTTTTTAGATATTGTTATTATTCAAAAAAATAATCAATATTAGTACGTCTGTTTGCCCAAGCTGTTTATAACTTTCTTCACTGACAATAGATGAAAATCAAATTTACACTTAAGTCTTCAAAAGTTCTTATTGCAATAAAAATGTGATATTTGCCAATATAACTGAGACGTATCCTGGGATATCTAATATATTTTGTAATTTTTCTGTATTTGTTCACTTTGATATAAGAAAGAGAAAGTACTTCTCATAGACTATAGTTTTTTTCATAGTTTATAGAATTTTTCTAAGGCTATAAATATTGTAGAAAGTAAAAATAATATAAAAATGATATATATATATATATGTACCTATGGTATTTTTCTACCAGTATGATATGTAGTACTATAGTAAATGATTGAGTATATGTTCATATAAATGAAGATATATAAATATACTACACACATATATGTAGACAAAAGGACATCAGTATTAATATCACATATACATATAAATATATTTGTGTACATATACAGACTAGCTATAAAGTTCTTGTGTACATTGCACACAAACGTTATGACCACCCTGTATATAGTATACAAAATACAAGAATTTTTTTCTGAAATTCTATGATGCTGCAAACAAATTTTTGAAAGAGACATAAATCTCAATGTCATCCTCCACTTCCTGAAACAAAACAATAAAGCTACAAATTTGTTCCCCATGGATCCCCACAGTCTGCATCGAAACCATTTATCAGTAACTAAAAAGTGGCCTGAATCTTGATGAAAGTTATGTAGGAAGAGCTGAGAGGCGCTCTAGTAACTGGGTTTTCTTTTGCCTGTGTAGCCAGTATCATAAGCAAATCCAAAAGCAGCAAATCTTTCCTTGACAACCCCATCTTTAATATGGGTTGTTAATATTTTGATAGGAGGAGAAGGCCATCTTTGGGCTATGATAATAGGGTGTGATCAGGGCACAGACCAAGCAGAACATATTTTAAAAATGATGATAAATGATCAGGGTAGGCAACTGTGTGACAGAAAGTTGATTATGGCCAGGAATAACTTCACATTCACTGCCGTAAATACAGGTCATGAGGGGGAGAGGGAAAAGGGGATGGATCCATTCACACTCATGGGTACAATACCCACTGTCTAGGTGAAGGGCACGCTTATAACTTTGGGCAAATCTGTACAAAACAAAGCGTGTTGACAAAACATGTGTAGCCCCTAAGATTCTGAAATTTAAAAAGAAGTTCTGGGGTCAGCAGGAATAAGGTCTACGTAGTGTGGGCCAATGTCACATAATGAAATCTTCTTTAAAAAATGACTTCTTAATTAGCTCAAGAAATAAATTTATCCCCAGAAAAATTTATATACTATGTGAAGGGACTCTTTGGGGGGCAGAATTTGGGCAAGATTTTTATACTCCTCTTCCTGTAACTAGAAGAGCCACTTTCCATTATCTCTGAAACTATGTGTGCTCCTGGTATATCGTTAGAGAAATTCAAACTTCATTGATTTTCCCTGTCATTTTAATAAGACAGAAACTTACTAAATACTCTATATTCAAATATTACATTTTATTAGCTTAAAATAATTTAAAATGATCTCCAGAAAATAACAGATTAATGTAGTAAAACAACAATCTTATGAGAATGCAGAGGCATAAGTTTTATATACTGTATAGCTCTTGTCAATAACTGTATTATTAATTGATTAATTTGACATTTTGATTTGTTTGGCCAGTGAAACTATTAGCTTTATGATACTAGAATTCTCATTTTGGGGGGGAAGATTGTCTTTATTTGTTATATAATGAAGCATTATCACTAGATCAGTGCTTGGTACAAGTAATTGCAAATATTAGATAAATAAGTATTTTACTGGGAACTGCTTTTCTTAACCCATTTGGGAATTTGGAATGTATTTCATATAAATGAGAAATGAAACATATTAATAGAACTCTCCAAGGTACTCACATTCTTTATGGCCCACTTTCTCGATATATATATATGTATCTATATATCACTTCATTTTTATCTTTACAATTTGAATGATTTGTAATATAAGGCCATTGTCACAGTAAGACAACCACAGCTTTAGTGCTGCATAGTTTAAATGTAGAATAAAGATTAAAATATGTTTTCCAATTCCTATATACTTTTCGCTTCATCCTAGTGATATAGTCTCTATCCAAGAATAAAATTAAAAATAGCGAACAACTTCTACTATAAATGGGTATTCATCAATCAGAATAGACACTGGGCTTGGTAGTGGAGTTAAGGATCTCTGTGGGTAAGGCATTAATTGGTAAGTCATGGAAAGGTCTAGGGAAGGATCAGAGCTGGACAGGGGGTTGTGAGGCTCAGAGTAATAGTTATGTATAAAACTGAATGGGAATATTCTAAAAACTGGCAGGTGATACTAGTATAAAATGGATGCATATCACTGCTGTATAAATGACTATAAATGTCATAAATCACTGTGCTTATTCCAATTTATCATTTCTTTTAAAAAAGATTGCAAAATCTTGAGAAAAGGGACTATATTTGTGTGATTTTTTTGTTATTGAAATGATAACACTTAAAAAGTGTTCTATGTGCATCAAGTAATATAACAACTTATTTTGAAGGTTTTCTAGAAGTTTATTTCATATTGCTTTGGTCAAACATTTCTGAGAACTATATGTCCAACTTCATCATAATTTCTCTAATTCCAGGGTGTGGGATAGAAATATTAACCATTCAAGGTTTGATTAGCTGGTTTGCATGAAACATCTGTTCAAATTATCAAAATAATCTCTTGTGGCTGAGCGCCTGCCCTGAGTGGTTAGTGCGCCAACCACATACACCAAGCAGGTGGGTTCATAAGTTTATGATCTACAGTAATATACCAGTTTTGATTTAGAAATATCACCTAGAATTACTCATTCTTCTGACGCTCATACATTTGAAAATACATTAATATTTAAGTGAAATGAATTGAGTTGAAGACAACACAAATCAAATTAAGTATGTCCAACTGCATTTTTACTTGGGGCATTACTGATTCATTAATTGTTGTAAATGTATATATATTTTTTGAGGGTACAAAGATTAGTTTACATTGTTTGCATTGTTAGATAAAGTCCCTCCTACCATTGTGTCCTGCCCCCAAGTGGTGTGCCATTCACCTTAACATTGTACCCATTAAGTGGGATCACACTCACCCTCCTCCCTCCTCCCCTCTCCTGGCTCCCTCATTTCATTCCTATTGGTCCACCTCCCTCCACCTTGAATCAATTTGGGTTTTTCTTTTATGTGGGTGTGTAATAGATCATCAGCTGTCTTCATATTAGAACTGAGTAAGTTGGATTCTTGCTTCTCCATTCTTGTGATGTTTCACTAAGAAGAATGTGTTCCAGTTCCATCCAGGTTAATACAAAAGATGTAAAGTCTCCATCTTTTTTAATGGCTGAATAATATTCAAGGGAAATATATATCATAGCTTGTTAATCCATTTCTGAGTTGGTGGGTATTTATAACAGAAAATTATTCTCTTGCATATATATTTTCTTGAATTGTCTATACCTTACTGTATCAAGTGACTGAGACTTATTTACCTTTAAAATTCCTGGTATCAAACATAGTTGTATAAATATAATCACCACTAAAGTATTTTTGGAACTGAACCATTTTACTTAAATTTATACCATAAAACTACTATCTATAAACAACTCATCAAGGAAATAATTTACCCTCAAACCCTAAAATGGCATGAAGATTTAACTCAGATGATTAAACCATTGTGTATTTTTAAATAATTTGGGTAAACTATCTTACATATACATCCAATTATGAAGTCATTAAATTAGTTCTGGAATTATTAAATTAGTTTGAAATTATAGCATATTTATTTATATTTTGTTATGGAATAATGCCGACCTTGAAATTAAGCAGTAATAAGATAATAAAAGAAAAGAAACTCAAGAATGTTCTAATGTGGATAAGGTCTGCATAAAAATGTATTCTATTTATTGTTCATTTCAATACAGAGAAATTTCACAAGTTGGAGAGAAAGAAAAATAATTTCAGAGCGAGTATTGATAAATACTGGATTCATCCATCGAGCTTCTCAGCAGTCATCACGCAGCAGGAATTGTTCGCCCTCTAGTTCAAATCAATATGTTTTCGTTGTAAGGTACAACACAAAATAGCTAAGTGTTGCTTTCAAAGCTCCAGAAACATATTAGTTTACAATAATACATCGAGGTTTGCAATATAAGAACAGGCATTATTCCCTGGGAATAATATGTATCTACTAGGCAGAAATGTGAGCACAAAGAGTTATGGAGGAAATATCGGTAGGATTACTTAACAGGAGCTTATGGCTGACTTGTTACACATAGACAAAAAGTACATTAAAGTACTGCCTGAAATATTAGGAGAAACCACTTGTGGAACATTAGTGTTGATCAATAAGCTGCTATCAGCTCAAAGTTTAACGTCAGACCATTTTATACAACTCGGTTCTTTTGTTTTTAGCAAAGGGAAGGTATTAGCAGCATGCATGATTTGGGTAAGAAAGAGAGATTGTAATAACTGGGATCCCTTTGTCCAGGTTTCCATTGGTCTTTCCAACCCCGGTTTTGATTCTGACCACGCTTGTGATTGACGAATGAGATAAGATTAGTTCATTTTTGTGAATGATTGCAAGATGTATTTCTAACTTAATTTTATATTTCTCTTTAGCATGTGGATATGAGTAAAAAAAGGTTACTTTATGTTTCATTAATTTTAGTTTTGAGCAGAATTGACTTACTTCAACGTATAGGCAAAAAATACAAATATTTGAGGAATTTTTGTTTTTCCTTTTATCAAGCTTCTCCGTAAAAAAATCTTCAAGATCCATAATTTTAAGCACGATAAAAATGTGCAGGTTAAAATGGTTATGGCATTGCAGTAAGTATACTGTATCTACTCCACGTAATTCAGTTTTTAAAAGTGTGTTAACTCTGTCCTTGTTCAATTCTTGACTTTATTGTGGAGAAAGGAAAGGGGAGCATTGTCTACAGTGCTAGCACTACTAAGTATCACGTGACCATACCCAGGCAAGGTGAAGTTCGAGAGTAGTGTGCCTCAATGATTAAGGGACACACAACTTCCTGTTAAACTATTGTTCTTGTCATTTTTATGTCCGTATGCCATAAGGGAAAGAGAAGAACTGGAAGTTCTTGTTTCCTACACCCCCAGAAAGAGAGATGAGCATGCAATGATAACTTCCAAATACTTTTTCTTTTACCTTTATTAGAGTATATTTCCTGAATGTAGAGTAAAATTCACGTATTTACAATGTACACTTGGATGAGTTTGCATATGGGATGTGTATGGACTCAACTCTTACACTCAAGTTTCTCACCTGTACAATTTATAATTATTATAATTCATTGTTTTATATGAAAACATGATGGACTCATATCTAAAATACTCCAAATCCTGAAAAACAGGTATTAGTTTCAGCATTTTATGCAATAAGAAATATTTGCTGAGAAAAGTAGATGGCTTACTGGTGGTTTAAAAAAGGGGTTGGGGGTTGGCGGCACCTGTGGCTTGTTGGGTAGGTGCCAGCCACATACACAGAGGTGGCAGGTTCAAACCTGGCCCCAACCAGCTAAAATAGCAACAACAACTGCAACAACAACAGAAAATAGCCAGGCATTCTGGAAGGCACCTGTAATCCCAGCTACTCTGGAGGCTGAGGCAGGAGACTCACTTGAGCCTAAGAGTTGGAGGTTGCTGTGAGCTGTCACACCAGGGTACTCTACCCAGGGTGACAGCTTGAGACTCTCAAAAAAAAGAGGGGGGATGGGGAGAGGACAGAAATAAAAAAAAAAAAGCAAGCTTTCCATTTTGGGGCTGTATTTCCTACACGGCTCAGTTTTACCCTAAATCCTCTCAGTCCCATCAAAATTCCCATCCAAGTGATAGTCAAAATGTGGTTTATGCAAATTTACAAATCATCCCAGGAGGCCCAATCCTTAAGAAATATTAATTGGGCTCGGCGCCTGTGGCTCAAGTGGTTAAGGCGCCAACCACATACACCTACGGTGGTGGGTTTGAATCCAGCCCAGACTCGCCAAACAACAATAATGGCTGCAACCAAAAAATAGCCGGGCATTGTGGCGGGTGCCTGTGTTCCCAGCTACTTGGGAGGCGGAGACAGGAGACTCACTTGAGCCTAGGAGTTGGAGGTTGCTGTGAGCAGTGAAGCCATAGCACTCTACCCAGGGGGATATCTTGAGGCTCCATCTCAAAAAAAAAAAAAAAGAAAGAAAAGAAAAGAAAGAAAGAAATATTAATTGGCTCTTGTTTCTTATTTGCTTTGTGTTAAATTAAGACAGGAAGTATTTGAATTTGATATAACATAGTTCCTATTTTCTGTTGCTGGCTACTTAGTGTGTGGCAGTACCATCCCTGGTTCAGTAATACCAGGAGACTATTTGGCAACATGCACATTTTAAATACTCTGGATAGAAATTAATTCCAAACCACAATAAAGCTCTTTGGTTTGTCCTATGGGGGTACATGTGAGTCTTTCTAAATGCGAATATAAATGTCTTAACACAATAACTAAGAAAATGACGTGAAAGCTATATTAACCAGATGGGTGAAAGTATTTCAAACTGTATATAGAAACATCACACTGTACCCTATGATAGTATTAATGTACACAGCTATGATTTAATAAAAAAAAAGACAAATTATCTTATAAATTGATAGAAATCGATCACTATTTCTGTATTTTTATCTTCATTCTGTTGTATCTGTCTGGGGTTGACTCCTCATGAAAGTTGTCAAATGCAAAGTTTTAAAGTGAATATAATTTTCAGATCATAAATTACTGGTGTGTCTGTACTTATATAATAGCAGACGGTATAATGCGATGATGAGTCAACACTAAGTGTCTAGGAACTTCGGGAGCTTTTCATCTCCCTGGGATTGTAAGGACGTGCTATGACTTTAGTTAATGCTGAAAGAGACAAAGTCCTCTGCTTCTCCCCCTCCACTTTTAAGTTCTTCTTTTCTCTACCAGTATTTTGACCTTTGAGTAGAGTGCTCTCAGGTAACAAGATAATGAAAGTACAAGGCCAGGCAGCCTTCTTGACTTTTTGTTAGTATTCTGCCTTTGGTACATCATTATGTCTGCCAAGGCAGCTGAGTGTTTTATAACATTTTAAATACGACACTCGATGGCTGAGTCATAGGCAATTCATTGCTCACCACGAACAGCACATAGCAGATAAGTGAATCACAGCATAGCTCTAAGGAGCTGTGCTGGGAAAACAGCCTGCCCAAGCAATAGTGCGCAGAATGGACGACCCTGAAAGAGGGCTCTAACTCTCAGCTAAGAGCATATATACTATCCATTTCATTTTTAATAGTGCTCTCAGCATTAGGGACTTGTGTACGTCTGTCAGCCTACTAAAGATTGGCAACTATATTAAGTTATAACCATCCAGCTGGAAAAAAGGAAAGAGACAGAGAGGGTTTCATAGAAACAAACCAAACTACATAAATCCAGGGAATCTCTTAATCTAGGCTTACCACTCAATCAAGTTTCCTATTATACTAATATTGTACCACATGTTTTGTGAACTGAATTAGGATATGTAAGACATTTTATGCAAGTGATTTTCTACTGAAAATAAAGTTAATAGAAATGTGAAATGGTAATACAAACAATATTTTAATTATTAAAAGGAAAATACTACAAGTATACTATTATAATAAAGTTTCTTGTGTTTCTGATGATGTCCTATGGAACACTTATGTGATTAAATTTTAGTGTTTTAATTGTTGATGTAATTTTGAGTCATTAAAAATTTAATAATATTTACCACTGACTTTAGCAGAGATCTTCTCCTCACAATCCTATAAAATTTTTAAAATTATTAACATTTGTTAAGTGAAAATTTTATTTTCAACAGGTGAGATGACTTTTTTTATTCAGGATTTAAATGCAAGTCTTCCTGCTATTAAGGACTGTCTTATTTTACAAAACTACCACACTTTCCAAATCTAATAACACTCAGCTTATTGTCTTTTTTATCTCACTTCTTATGACTATTTTATTTATATATGTAATAAAATAATATTGTATACTAAGAAGATAATTGCACGTTTGGGTCATAATAAAAACTATTTTATTTCTACTCTGTATTTTATGTTTAAAGTGTTATCATATTTGCTTTAGTAATCACATTTCAGTTCAACTAGTTTTGACTTTCCCAGTCAATTTTGGTTTTGAAGAATTGCATGTGCACCTATATATATCTTTACAATAAGGGTGTATTTGAAATACCCCAGAGCCTTCCTAGGAGTTGTATATAGCATTTACTGGCATAGCTACATCTGTCTTGTGTCATTATTAATTACAACATCAGCTAGATTAAATAGATGTTTTGTGACATTGATTTTTAACAAATTGATCATTCTACTGATACTTAATATCTCTGAGTTTCAATATTCAGAAACATCCATTAATAGTTCCACTCACCATATTTGTAAATATTTCAGTTAAGCTATTTTTATGCCTACAAGTGCCTATTTTAATTCACCTTAACAAAGAGACTCCTTTAGAAACACAGCAAACATCAGAAATTATACATACATTAAAAGTGCAAAAATATGTGTGATAAGTAAAAAGATAAAGTAAAAATATGTATTCATCCAAAACCTTATAAGGTTGTACTTAATCATATCTAAGGCAGTTCTGAACAAATTGTGGATCCAAGTAAATAGTCATTTCTGAGTTCTTAGCAAATATTGCATTGTGAGCGTGAAAAGTTCACTCACAGAGATGAATTCTCTTGTACATTATATTAAACCTGACAGAGATGAAATCATTACCTTCATGATTATCAGCAAGATCTCAGATATCCTTCCATATTCATAACTACTTAAAAATGAAATTTGTTGGCCAGGTGTGATGGCTGATGCCTGTAATCCTAGCACTCTGGGAGGCCAAGGTGGGTAGATTGCCTGAGCTCCGGGGTTTGAGACCAGCCTGAGCCAGACTGAGACCTCACCTCACAAAAAAAGAGAAAAATTTCAAACTAAAACAATTAAATACAAAATTCAAGAAAAAAAATTGTCTATGAACCATAATAGGTATATGCTTTCTTTTCTCCAGATGCTATAACAAAAGTATCTTTAAACCTTATACTGAATGATTTATAAACAACAGAATTTCATTGCTCACACCTTTGGAGGCTGGGAAGTTCAAAATCAATGAGCCAGCAGATTTGGCATCTAAAAGACTCATTCTCTGCCTCTGAGATGGAGCCCTAATACTGCATCGTCTTATAGCAGAATAGCCAAGAGGCCAAGTGGTCCAGTCAGGCCAATAGTGTGGATTGCATCAGGGCAGAAGGGCCCTCATGACTTAATCACTTCCCAAAGAACAAGGGTGGTGAGGAGACCCCACTTCTTCATACTGTCACATTGAGATTAGGGTTCAGCATACGAATATTGGGGGGACATAAACATGCAAGCCATAGCAATACGTTAGAACAAAAGACAACCTCATGAAAAAGTAAATTAAAAAAAAAAGAGGGGACTGGAAAAGAATCCAGGGGGGGTTTCCAGGGGTTAGTGAGGGCATAGTTCAGATTGAAAAGCAATGAGCAAAGACTTGTCAATAAGAGATAGATAAAATGGTTCAGATAGAATTTTGAAAATGTGTTTTAGTAGTTAAAGAAAGATAAATTAAACGCTAGAATTTCAAAAACTGAAGAAAGTAGGAAAAGAATAGTTCATTTATGTAACAGTCCAAAAGGTTAATTACTGTGCTGAATGGAGTTACCATCTTGTCAAGATATATTTGAAATCAACCTCATTGAAGATTGTACTCTACAACGAGTGAACTTTAGTTCTACCGCCAAGAACAGGGTGTTCTTGTAGGAAGTGATCCAGTGCTTTTCAATAAATGGGGACTATAAGTGAAGAAAACATAAGGTGAGTTTACCTTGCAGTACAATTAGAGAGAAATGAAACAAAGAAATACAAAAACAAAACAAAATGACAGCTAGTTTATAAGGGAATTAAGAAGTACAGACCACAGACCCCTATTTCCAGAGTTTAAAGAATCCGAAACCTTCAGTAACTTCTTCTGTTTTTTATTAGTATCAAGCTTGTACAGATAAACAGAATTATACTTTAAATGGAAAAACATATCTTACCCAGAAGGTATATGTCCTCTTTTTCTTTCTGCAGCTTCTTTTTGGGACAGGGCCGGGTTTGAATCCACCACCTCTGGCATATGGGGCTGGCACCCTACTCCTTGAGCCACAGGTGTTTTGTTTCCAATATAGTTAAATAGCAAGATTTGAGAGAAGTGTATTCCACATTCATCCAGTTTGGAGTGGATTCAGAGAATGCTATTGATATTCTAGCATATTCCACGCTATTCTCTACATAGAATGCTATGTATGGGGGGAGGGGTATCACTTGATCAGAGAAAAGGCCAGAGAAGAAGCCAGAGAGAGGACGAGAGACTTGCATCAGCAAGAAAGATCAGGAGAATGGAGGAATGTAAGATGGGAGGGAATAGAAAGAATAGAATACACCTTAATGGACAAGGTGAAGAAAGCTGGAACAGGCCAGGCTGGGACTACGTTTTTCTCCTGAAATGCTAATTGAAATCAAGGAACAGTGTAAAGCAGCAAGACATCAGATTGCACAGGAGAACACAGCATCCGTTCCTAAGGGAGTTCTCAGACAAAATATTTTGAGAGATTTTTATCATGACAAGATCTTCAAGCATCTTGCCCTCTCTTGCAATGAAGTCACATCTCCAACCCTCTGCTTCAAACCTCAAATTTCAATAATACTAACTACTAGCTACTAGTTACTTTCTGTCTATGGCCCTTTAATTGTTTTTTTGTTATAAGGACATTAGTAAACATTATCTAAGTCTAGTTAACATTTTTAATGAAATAAATCTGACATATGCACACATACTCTCATACATGGCACATATTCTGATTACTGTTTTTTGTATCAGTTTTTTTCCAGAATTTTTCACATATATTTTCTTATAAAATCTGTGCTATTCATTTAAATGGCACAAAAGGCTATTTATTCAAAAATATCAGATCTAACATCCTGAAGTCATGCTTAATGTCAAATATTCTCAGTCTCTGCCAGGCCTAGTGTCCTTGTAAAATGTGGTGTATCCCACGTCACAGTGCAGGATAGAAGATTCTTGTCTCAATAGGCAATAGGGAGAATGGAAATTCCGTCCACGTGCCTCCTATTACACAACAGAAATGGGAGCGATTAGAATCACCTTCTACACACTTTAGGAATGACTGAACCTTTCTCCCAAATCTTGCCTTATTCTTTAGTCTGTAAAGGTGGAGGTCGAAAATTATTTTATGTTTAAACTTTCAAATCAATTTTTTAGAGATTCTGTTTCTCTGCATAATTGTGGCCAATCTTCTTCAGCCGTGGTCTTGATATTGCCTTTATCCTTTTAGTCACATTTTCACAATGCATCAAACCACATCCATCACCCTGAACCAAATACTACTTGCTGGGGTCTTTGCAGGTGACACCAGCTTCTTCATCAGACCATTTCATTCATGAGCTATTGAGGCCCTACCATGACAATGTGCTATCAGGCTCCATAAAGCACAGAATCTTCACTTAAAAATCTTGTAGAATAATTAACATGAAGATAGATTTTATACTAATTATTCACCCATCTCATAACTTATCTTTCAAACTAGTCTACTGGTCAGTATTAAATTTCAATAACCAGATCAACACTCAGGTGCTTTCATGATCATCTGTGGACAAACCCAGAGTTCAATTTGAACAATCTCTCATACTGTAAACATCAGCTATCAGGCTCTAAAGACAAATGTGCTTTTTGGAGTCTACTTGGTGCACCATTTGTTGCATTCTTTTCCTTTTTTTCGGTGATTTCATGATTTAAAATGGCCCCTAAGAATAGTAATAAAGTGCTATCTAGTATTCTGAACCATAGGAAGGCTGTAAGGCCCCTTCCAGAGAAAATTCACATATTATATAGACGTCTTTTAGGCATGAGTTTAACGAATCAATAACATTGTGCATACAGAAACAGGAAGAGACCATTTGCCAATTTGTAGATGTCCCTGCTCCAGAATGTGCTAAAATAGCACCTTTAGTGCATGAAACATCTATTGAAAAGATAGAAAAGTGGAAAATGTTTTTGATTCATGAGACGATAACTGATTTTTGAAAAAGCACAGTGGAAAGCATTATTGTAAGGCTGAAAACCAAAGTAATTTACGGTCAGGTTGTTCAGGGTCAAGAAAATGTCACACCCTTCTTGAACAGCACTGGCTGGGTTACATGTGTCAAAAGGAATTCCACTGTGAACAATGGCAATTGAGGCAGGGGCTCCGATCAGGAGGCTATGGAAGAAGTTTTAAAATACCTGCCAAGGGTTATGCAGGAAATAGGTAAGGTGGAAGAATTGATTTTCAATGTTGATGCGAGTTGTTTTTTTGGTAATGATATTGGCAGAAGAATCTGTGTAATACGAATATTGATTTGATTGATCAAAACGTGTGACTGTTACAGGAACTCATCCTATACTGCCCCCTGGGGGAGTGTTTCAGTATTGTTAATTCAGTTCATGGCTATCTTACAAAACATAGCTAATGCACATAACATGAGTTCACTGTATGCATATACCACATATGCGTGTGTGTATGTTTACACACATATAGAAAATAGATAATGTAGGAATACACTAGGTGGAAAAATAGAGGGAAACGTACATATTATCTGGAGCAAATGAAAGGAATACTTAGCTACTTTTCTTAATTCCTTTTATTCAATTTAGCTAATATTTGGGATGAGCCAAATCCTCTTCAAGGTCAAGAAATAAAGAAATGATCAAAAGAGAAGAATTTTCTCACCCTATGCAATTTGCCTTTTACTTCAGGAAAAATGCAATCATCTATGAAACAAGTAGAAAACAAGGTGGTAACCAATAGCTATGGCTATATCCTTCAGTGAATGAACTCAAACCATGTATACACTAATAACTAGAGCTGTGCTATATGGATAATCACCAAAGAACTCTTGAAGGAAGTCATATACCAACCAGCATATAAAAATTTTGAATTCAGCCACATGAAAAATCGATCATTAAAAACAACCTTCCCTACAAGAGATTCGCACATTTTTTGGTAAAAACATATTGCCAACTCAAAAATGAATATTTGAGCGTGAAGTTGATGCATATTGAAATAAAAGCTGATGTCTAAAGATTTCAGCAAATGAAAATATAAAAACAAGTTTATCATTCAATAAAATGTTGTCAATAAGAATAATGAAACAATTGCATGATACATTGGAAATCTGTACTTAATTTCTGATAGAGATCTGTATCTTTTATGTTCATGGTTGGCTATAATCATTGTAGAAAAAGCTTGTCTAGCATTGCTAGCCGTTCCGCTTCTAATCCACACCAGAAACAGGAAATAAAAAGACATACAAAGAGAAAAAGTAATGGAAAAAGTTAACCAAACTTCAAGGCTTTCACATTTGATTTAGGTCAACCATGAATTTTAGATGAATACTTGAATCACAATTCATCTAAATTAGGTCATCCATCCCTGGTGACATATGTATTTCAGAAATTACATTGACTTTCAAGTCATTGAAAATATTTCTATTAAACTTTGGAAGAGTTTCAAATAATTAAATATCTAACTTCTATTTTAGATAAGAATTACGAGACTCTACTTCAGAAATTTTTAGAAAAAAGATTAAGTTATCTGAACTTACTCCCAAGTACAGGATGTCCACAAAGTTCATGGGCGATTTACTGTGTTAAACTATTTTAAATTGCACGTGAACTTTATGTTCAACCTGAGTAATATTTTAATTGAGCCCCAAATTAAATGGGACTAGTGTTAAATTGTACCATGTATACTATATTAAATTACACTTACCAGGATTTTATTTCATAGTAAGGTAAACTATAAGGTAAACCAAATATTTCCTTGGACCAGTCTTTTTTTTTTTTTTTTTTTTGAGACAGAGCCTCAAGCTTAGCCCCTGGGTAGAGTGCCTTGGCTTCACTGCTCACAGCAACCTCCAACTCCTGGGCTCAAGCAAGTCTCCTGCTTCAGCCTCCCAAGTAGCTGGGACCACAGGCACCTGCCACAACACCCAGCTATTTTTTTTTTTTTTGGTTGCAGCCATCATTGTTGTTTGGCGGCCTGGGCTGGATTCGAACCCACCACCTTAGGTGTATGTGGCTGGTGCCTTAGCCGCTTGAGCCACAGGCGCCAAGCCCTTGGGCCCATCTTTAAAAGTGGTCGCACTCTTCGGACAATGCATTGTGATGACACTAAGCAAGTATACCTAGCAGGAGGACTGCCCCATCCCAGGCTTTTCTCCCACCCTCACTAACACTGACACAGAAGAGAAAATATAGCCTGTCCATTTGATAAATTTAGCAGACAAAAGTGGGGAGAGCACCCCTACCTTACTTTACCCATGAGATCTGTTCAGCTCTACATAATGGAACAGGTACAAGGAGGAGGCATGGCTGGAAAGAAGCCTGTAGCCCTGTGGTTCATGCCTATAATCCTGGCCCTCTGGGAGGCTGAGGTGGGTGGGTTTCCTGAACCCAGACACCTGCTTGAGACCAGCCTGACTCAGAGTGAGACCCCATCTCAACTAAAAATAGAAAAACTAGGTCAGGTGTTGTGGTGGATGCCTGTAGTCTCAGTTTCTCGGGAGGCTGAGGCAAAAGGATCACTTGAGCCCAAGACTTTGAGGTTGAAAAAAATAAACAAACAAAAACAGGAAAAAAAAAAAAGAAGCCTATAACTGACCAGTCCCATCTATGTCTGGGTAGCTTGTCTATTTCACAAAGGATGTTTTATAAAGCCTGACTTACTTTATAAACACAACCGTATCTTCCGCAGCTGGCATCTTGAACCTCATTTTTGGACTTGCTATGCCTTATTGCTCAAATCGCGCTGGATTAAATGTGGAAAGAACAGACGTTATTAATTGAAATTGAAAACTCTCAGAAATAGAAAATATTTTAGAAAGGGAGCAATTACAGAGTCAGAGAGCTTTGAATCCCAACCTCAGCTCTGCCTTGCTTAGAGCAAGGAACTTACTGGTGTATTCAAAATCTATGTTTTTATGTACAATACAAAAATATTTCTGGTGATTGTAAGACATTCATGAGGATTAAAGAGAATGGGGATATTGGAAATATATATACATGATAAAGCTCTAAGTAAACATTCCTGATTAGTGTATTATTTTAATTTTATATGGATACTCTAAAATTCACACTAAATTAAAAGTTATTATGCAGTTAAAGATTTTTTTAAGGCCAGATGATGGTAATGGTTTTCTCCACTGTCACACTCATCCTTAATTAATTTTATTGGGGCTTAAGGAAGCTTATGACTGTTACATAAAGAAACATACAAATTAATAAACTCCATTTCAGTTTCTTTTATGGAATCCTCATAAAATCCAATTTATTTCAAGTAGATTTAAAGTATTAGGCACTCCATTCAACCATCAAAGGAAAAATAAACTTTTCTACTTTCTCGACAGCAGTCTTGACCTCAAAATTTCCTCTCCATCCTTTCTTCCATCCTTCAACCAGAACAACCAAATCATTAACATGTTGAGATATTTCTCACAATACCCTTGGCTCTGGTTCCAACACAGAAAAAATTGTATGTAGGTCAATTTGAGTTTTTCTCACTATAAATTAGTGATGATACTTCTGATTTCTAAAGTAGATATGAAGAAGTGATTGGCTTATTAGAAACCCTGGCTGGTGGGGAACCTGAAGCTTTGGGGTCACATGTGACTTTCTGGAGCCCTGCCTATGGCCTTTGAACTGAATCCAAATTTTAGAGAACAAATATATTTTTTAAAAGGGATGCAGGTGAGAAATATGAGACTTTTCTTGCTGGCTCTGGTGTTTTAAAAAGAACAATCTCGAAGGCCATGGGTTCCCCACCCCTGCCCCACCGCTAGCTTCTTCAGGCCTTATTTTCTTTATCTATAAAATAAGACCTTGAGTCAAATGATGGACTGATACAATCCCGGTTTTTGATGCAACACTAAATTGATGTGGTCTATCTGTCCTATGAATAGCAAGTTAAGGAGCCAATTCTGAAGCATTCGCTGGACATCGTGTCTCTTTTATCTGATTGAACATATGAGAAGAGTTTCAGTGTTTTGACAAGGTGCCAAAAAATTTCAAAATCTTTAGACACATCTATATTAAATCATAACCCACAAAGTTAACCTCAAATATGTTATATTTTATGATGAGTGGAGCTATTTTCTTCAGCACACCAGTGCTGCAAAATCAGGTTTCCATAACAAATGTCACTACCAAACTATTTTAAATCCATCATATCTGCTAATTAACTACTGGATGAAGACAACCACTTTGGTCTCGGCATTGAAGACTGTTTATTCTGGACCATATATATGCATTTCCAATCTTTCCTGAATGAACCATGTGCTCCAGAAATATGATTTTCAAGGAATCATGATCTGAATGTCTTTAGAATGTATTCCCTTCATTTTTCCTATGTCTTCCTTGCATTGAGAAATGACCTTCTCTTCAACTAAACTTCTTCTTCACAAACTGAGATCCCTTTCCTTTCCTGAATCTTTTCTTGACCATTCCTGCATTTATTTCACCAAAAGTCTTTATCATATAATTATCATAATTGGTATCTAAATATGCATATTTTCTGGTCTCTGCCCTTTCTCTGTTATTCCCTCTCTCTCTCTCTCTCTTTCACACACACACCTCATTATTAAGATTATGAATTCTGGCAAAGAGGAACCATGTTTTACACCACTTTTAGTTCCAGATGAACCTATTTCAGAATTTTAACTCACAGATTTTTTTGTTCCTGAAATAATGAACATGTCAAAATGAAGCTCTCTGCTTTCTCAGATTTAAAATGAAAAATTGCATTTTGCAATCATGAGGAAAGAAACAAAATATTCAAATATTCTGATGTGCCATATTCTTAGACAATGAAAATTTAAATTAAGTCTATGATTATAAGGAATACGAATTTCAATGATGTTTCTCGCCACAGACAAAATACTGAGTCTAGTATTTAGAAAGGTCTAGATTATAAATCCTGACCTGACACTTTTTATTTATTTCTATTTGTTTATTATTATTTATTTATTTATTTCTCCTTATAGTTTATATCAATAGATGGCTTTAAAATATAAATTCATAGTCCACTAAAGTCTATCCGTACTAGACAAAGAGCATAAATAAATAACAGCCAATTTCTTTGTCCTGCATGTATAAGAAATACACAGATCTGTCTCAGAGTTTAGGCAGCAAGCCTGCAGGCTGCACAGGGCTTTTTTCTAGTAGCTTGAATATATATATTTACTTGGATTCTATTAAGTGATCTTTTATAAGTATGCATTTTAGTATTTGAGTAGGATGAGACAAACTGAGCAGAGGTCTCAGAGAAAAAAGCCCGTGTAGAAATCTATAAGATACTTTCTCAAGTAAATTCTTGATTTAAATACCTTTTCCCAACAATTTTTCACTTTGCTACCTAATTGTGCGTGTTAATTCAGGAAGCAGCAAATTGCATGAAGAAAGGAATTTTTTTTTTCCTTTCCATGATGGCAAAAGAAAGTGTTTGAAATAGGTAGATGTAGGTGTTTATGCTCATAAGGGTTATAAATTTAAAAAAGTACGAAATTCGCTGCCATAATCCCAAACCATACCAGTTAAATAGTAGCTTAGTCGTTAAGTTGATGCGCTGGTTGTTTGCAAACATCACAAAAGGTCCTGTGCTCAATGTATGTTTAAAAATTGCTTTTCAAATATTTTAACATTTACAGTATCATAGATTTAATTCCAAAGGGTCCTCATTCTCCTACTACTCTTTACCCTCTTTGGGGATTTCCTCAAATGTGCTGCCCCATCCCACCCCCAGGAGTGACCGATTCATTCTGACTGTAAATATAAGTGCCTTTTTTAATTTTCAACTTCCCCAACCGCTTTTAGAAGTTCCTCATTATCTTCCAAGGGAGATAAGCAACAACTTCACATGTCTGTCTTAGTTGTGAGAAAGATGGTACTGGCAAGTCCAAATGACAGCACTCTCCCTCATGCTGGGGGCTTTGGGCTTTGCTTTTTTCTTTAAACATTAGTTTTTATCTAGTTCTTTATCTCCCTTTTATCTTTTAAGAATATTTATGATCTAAATTTCTTTAATTCTCCCTTCCAAATTTTGGCTGGCTTCTCTATGGTTGCCTTCCCAAAAATGCTAAGATAAGCAACTATAACATAAATAATTTTTTAAAAAATTAAAGGATTGCCAGGTTTAAATGAAAAAGAAGTTGAGTGATATGGTAGCTATATTTCTTTTTCCCTGACACCACTTCAAAATCAAATGTGCAACCTTTTCTGACATGGAGGATGTAATGTTTTCCCACAGTGGTTCCCAGTTCCCTGGTATTAACCGGGGGTCCAACAATTCCATTCTGACACAGTATGACGTTTGCAGAGACCACACAGGTTAAGGAATCAGCCCCTTAAGGCAGCCCCTGTTTTAGCTGCACACATTTCTGACTGGTTGCCTCACAGAATACAAAAAATTTTCTACTTTCTCTTAGTGTTTATCAGAAGGCATACAACCGAGAAACAGCCACATAGAAGAGAGGCTAGGGATGGGATGTGGCACAGATCTCCCACTGCAGGGACCCACCCTCCTGGGACCTTGATGTGGTCCTTGATCTGGAAGCTTCTCAAATTCTGTTTGGTTTTTTTTTAATTGTTCTTACATGTGGTCTCATTAAATAGGTGTGGTTCAATCATTGAATTTTGGTGCTTAGACTCAATCTCCAGGCTCTTTCATCCTCAAAATCAAAAGTAGGCTAAAAGTGCTGACCCTCTAACCACATTGGTTGTTTCTCAGCAACCACACCCATCCTCAAACCACCTAGCAGCTAAGTCACTTTATCAGCATAAATTCAAAGTGTGGTTAAAATAAGCTCTGTTATTAATAAGTAATGTTGCTATAACTCATACCAATCAAGAAATTACAAAACTTTTGGGAGCTTTGTGTCAGGCAATGAATAGGGAAAAAGGAACAAATATATATATATATTTTATTACACTATACTTATAAAGGCGATTATATATGTACCTTTTTCCTTCCTTAACTATTAGAATGGTTCTAGACAACTCTCTAATACTGAAAACTTATTAGATAACTGAGGAGCTATTTATTTTCCCATTATTTTCCTCTTCTCTTCAACATATGGTAATGATAGTTTGGTATCTCTTCCAGATGTCAAAAAAGAATAATATTTGAATCTATGGACTTTGCTATTTTCTTAGTAGCTATCTACGAAAGGTCAATAAACAAGTGTAACTACAGTCAGCCCTCTGTGACACTATGAGTTCTGCATCCATAGATTTAAACACCTGGTGATTGAGAATATTCAGGTGAAAATAAATGTGTCTGTACTGAACATGTATGGACTGTTTTTCTTGTCATTATTCCCTAAACAGTACAGTAATTTATATAATATTAGGTATCATAAGCAATGCAAAGATGATTTCAAGCATAGGAGAGGTTGTGCACAAGTTATGAAGCCTACACAATTTTATATCAGGAACTTGAGCCGCTCTGGTTTTGGAGATAGGGAATTCCTGGAACCAATCCTCCATGTATGCTGAGGAATGATGTAATAGGAAAAATAAGGCTTAGGACTCATCTGTGTATTACCAGTGGATTCAGTTTCATAAACTATACTAGATTCTTCTACTACTTTTGTTTTCATATATATACACATACGTGTATGTGTGTCTATATGTCTGTGTGTATATAGATATAGATATAGATAAATATATATGTATATATTTACATTCAATCTCAGAGACCTTTTAGGAAAAAGCTCTTTTATTTATTTCTTATATTCTCCAAAGCACTAAAAAGTCATAATTTAATATATTATATATTTCTTAACATTTCTTTTTTTTTTTTTTTCAGTTTTTGTCCAGGGCTGGGGCTGGGTTTGAACCCACCACCTCTGGTATATGGGGCCAGTGACCTACTCCTTTGAGCCACAGACACCACCCAGTTTCTATATTTCTATTGTGCACATTTCTTAACTTTTATTTGTACTTAGCATTTTATATACTTCAAAAGTGAGTTTGTGAATTTATATTTGAATAATGAATTAAGGAATAAAAATAATTGAGAAAGGAAACAAAAAAGGTCGTGTGACAAAAACCAACAATTTTAATCTTTATTTAAAGGAGTCCATGGATTCCTTCTCAAGGGCCTGGATGGTTAATGTTTGCCTGAAGTTGGGCAGGATGTGACCCATATAGCTTCTGTCACAGAGGTAGCACCAGGCAGACCACACCTTCCACATCTAGTGGATATCTTTGTGCTCTGCTGCCCAAGTTTATACATCTCAAAGGAGGTGACACAAACCTTGTGGAGTCCATTGGCAGAGAGACTGTGGTGTACGTAGTCACAATTGGTACTACGATGCTAGTAAATGCCTTCTCAATCATTTCTGATATGATGATGACCTCTTTGTTCCCTCAATAGATGCGGAAACCCTTCATCATCCCTGCCCTTTGCTTCTCCAGGATTAGATTCTACTGCAACACCTTGTTTATGGAAATGATGGTGTCAACATGGCTAAGGCCAGGGATGTCTGCATAGCATCGGACATCTTCCACTTATTCCCAACATACGCCTGACTTATCTCCAACATCTTAGATTACTCTGCTGCTTTAGTCTATATAATACAGAGAGGCTGTCTAAACATCCTCCTAGAAATGTGCAGGAGCTACTTCTTGGACAAGAAAAGTCCAGGTCCTGTACAGAGGGCAACCTCTTCATGGGATTAAAGAAGGGTTTGTGGGTATTGGACAAGTTTTCAAAGTTCTGTCTCATCTTCACATGAAAGGAGCCACACTGGTAATCCACTCCATGGTTATTTAGTGGCTGTGCATTGAGCAATAATGTGACTTTTAATCTCCAGCCAGCAATGTCATGTTCCCTGCAGATCAGACCTTTCTTCGTGTCCTAGAATGAAGACATGGAATTGGTCAAATAGGGATTCTTATAGCCATTGTGTACTTTCTAAGAAAACAGCTTTTCATGGAGCTCTGTCCCCCAAAAGTCAGCCAGACTTCATATTCTGATTAATGAGTATTCCCTAGTTCCACACAGAGTTATCTAAAATGCCAGAGGCTGGGAGGCCTTGGGCAATAAATTTCCATTCCTGGGCCTTATTTCATAGTCTGATATCTGGTCATCTTCTCTTGGGAGTCTTCCAGGAAGGTATAAGCAGCCCAGCCACTGCCTTTGAGGGGTAACTTAATGGTGCCCATTTCCAAGATGTTTTTCATTAACATCCTGCTGAGTTCCTTGGTATCAAGGAGCTTGATGCCTGGGATCAGGGGCCAGGGGCCACTGAACTGAGAGTGTGTCCTGCATTTTCTCAGCACTTCCTTGGATATGAGGAGGACAGGGATCTTGATGAGCTTCTTCTTGGTGACCTTGTTCATCTGGTCCTTTCAGGACAGCAGCATCAACCTCTACCCCTCCATGAATTACACTGTGTTCTTATGCCCCAACACTGTCACACTTTTATCACTGAAGCACCAAGACCTCAACTTGGGTCTTACTGAAAGTCCAATATAATTAGATGTTGGTGTAGAGTTCCTAATTTGGGGCCCAGATGGCCTCCTCTGAGAGTAACAACAGAATCATGCCAGTCACCTTTTCAGCTAATCATGACAACACTATTTCTGAAACCAGTTGTGCATGACCTGCTTGAGCATGTAGCTGCCATAATACACATTGGTATTGTCCCTGAGACTAACAGAATATTTCTGGTGTCCTCATCCAGGTATCCCCCAAGAGTAGAGAATAGCTATTTCTTGAAATTTATGATGCCACCTGTGGATAAGTGTACATTCAGTGGTTCTAGGCTATGCTCTCTGAAGTTGAGACCTTTTATCAGGACCTAGCACGGGAATACTTTCTGCCAAGGGTAGAAGACTTGTGACCCACACAGATTCTTCTGTTGACAGCAGCTTCTAATGCATCTCAGGTTCCACCAATTTGCTGTTCACAGTCTCATCTGTGGTGGGTCCAGGACTCATTGTAAGGTTTTCAATAAGCCTGGTACTCATGTGCATCTCCAGTGAGGCTATGGACATCTCCAGCGAGTCTTTCTGAAGGATTCACAGATGCTCAGCTGTTGCCTTATTTCTTTTGGTCACACGTCCTCCACTAGTTTGCTGCACATCCGCATTTGCCACCACTCACATAGAGGGCAATTCCCCCAGTTCCGCAATAGAAGTCATAATCAATGATCCTCTTTCAAGAAGCTCAGTCACTGACACCAAAGGTTGCAGGCTTTCAAAGCAAAAGTGACCAATATGTTAATTCTCATAGACCACAGTGATGACATACTGACATAATAGCATTCAAACCAAGGGCTTATATAATATCATTTTACTATAAGGGATGGCAATTTAGTACTTGTAAAAATGAAGAAGCAAAATTAATGGCACAATACAACAAAAAAACTCCATACATATTCTTGTTCTTTTCTAGGAAGAGGCAAACATATATTTTGTTTTTCTTTCTTTTCCTTTTTTTTAATAAAGAGATTATAATGGTCAATTTTTATGTGTCAACTTGACTGAGTGAAGGGATGCCCAGATATCTGGTAAAACATAATTTATGGATGCATCTGTGAGGGTATCTCCAGAAGAGGTTAGAATTTAAATCAGTAAACTGTGTAATTAACATCAACCCCAACAATAAGGGTGGGCATCCTGCAATCAATCGAGGGGTCAAATAGTACAAATAGGCACAGTAAGAGTTGATTAGGTCTCTCTGTCTGAACTGAGAAATCCATCTGCTTCTGCCTTGGACGTTAGAGCTTCTGGTTCTTGGGACTTCAAACTTGAACTGGGACTTATGTCACTGGTAACCCTGGTAACCTTGGTAACCCTGGTTTTCAGCATTTGAGTTTGGACTGGAATTATAGCATCAGCTCTCCTAGGTCTCCAGCTAGCAGACAGCAGATCATTGGACTTCTCAATTTACACAATTATATAAGCTATTGGTATATATTGGGTATTACAGTCATTCTTTTTTTTGAGATAGAGTCTCACTTTGTAGCCCTCAGTGAGGGCCCCATGGCATCACAACTCACAGCAACCTTAAACTCTTGGGCTTGAGCGATTCTCTTGCCTTATTCTCCCAATTAGCTGGGACCATAGGCACCTGCCACAACTGCTGGCTATTTTTAGAGATGAACACTGTGGCTCAGGCAGATCATGAACCCATGAGCTCAAGCAATCTACTCACCTTGGCTTCCCAAGTTCTGAGATTACAGGAGTGAGCCACTGTGCCCAGCCTGGTATTATAATTTCAATACAGTGTTGTTGTTGTTGTTTTTTTCTTAAAATATATATTAATTTTGCAGTGCACACACACACACACACCTATATCCTGCTGAAGAGGCATTTAAATCAGATAAAATATCAAAACAAAACAACAAAAAAGTACTAGTTTCAGCACTGAAAGTACATTCTGTTACTTTTTCATAATATTGAGTTATTTAAGTCTTGGACCAAATATATTTTGAATTTGAATTTCTGCATGAGAAGACCTGAGAAAAACAGGTAATAACAACCATAGGAAATATTGCTTTTAAAAATACAATCTTTTTTTTAAATTAAACTTTTACCAACATAATGAATTTTCCACAATCTCAAAAGATGCTGAAAGCTTGGTTTCACTCTCTTTAAATTGTATTTCCTCCACAACAAAAGTATTTATAATTTACATCACTGATTTAATTTTGAGAATGGAAACTGATTTAAATGGAGTTTTGTGCAGCCAAGGAAGGGTGATGTAAAACTGAACAATACATAAGAGAAATAGAAGAAAAATAAAGTATTCTACACTTTGAAAGCCGCACAGTAAGGAAGAATCAAGGGTTTCTACACTAATTGTTATAAAATGCTTTGTTATGAATTTTCCAACAATCGTCCTCACAACTCCACAGTGAAGGAGAGAAGCTATCGCATCACTACCAGGTGGGAAACGTTAGGTTGATAAGGGACACGTGAATTGTCTTCTTAAAAGCTGGGGTAGTAAAAAATTCTTAGAGGAATTCCTGGCTTAGTTATCTGAATAACTCTCTTTATATGAAACAGACCCTTCCTTTTCGAGAGACAGAATTCTTCTTCATACACATATAATCAAATTTTTTAAAAAATCCTTTTCATTTATGTTGGTGAAAGCTGCAGGAATAGATTTCATATCTGGCTGCCTAAACTATTTCATTTCGACTAGGTCTCTGTTTCTGTCTTTCTGCCCTTATGTCTCTCCACAATGCACACTTCCAGTTTTCTTAAATTGAATTGATCTTCAATAATTCTTTCATGATTTTGTGTCACAGTGGTTGGTAAGGGCTTGAAATCACCTCCAATCGGGTTGCCAAATATAGAATTAAAAAAAAATTCTAGTGAATATCCTGAACTGTCCTTGAGACCAGCTAGGAGCACCTGTCCCCCCTCGCAGTAACTGCGTAGGACTGTGGAACATAAATTGGGCTGGCCTGAGTCTGGATTCTTCCCTTTCAAACCACAAGTATGAGGTCGATCCGCCATAAAACATTTGGACCTACCATTGAGGAAGGTTGTTGCTCAATCAAAAACTGTAAATGATATTGCAAAAAAAGAGAAGGAAATGAACAAAAACAAAAGCTGTTATTAATTATACGTTCACTCTCTTTAGGGTCAATACTATATATAGGGAACTACTTCTCAGTTTTCATATAAAGTTTACTGATTATAAAGTAAGCTAGTCGTTCTTTAATTAAGTGTACATATATGTGTCTCCTAATATCATAGATCTTTCCTTCTAAAGAAAATTTTGTTAATGAAAAGTGAGAGGACTTTCAGGGCTAACAAATTCGTCCACTGGAGAAAGTAATAGATATAAAAAATCCTGTGTCTACCCATTGTCACCTGAGCTCACTCCTGTCTGAACTGTCTGAACCTTTGCCATGCTCTCTCCACCACCATTAGAGTTCTAGGTAGCCTGCCTACACCAGCAGCCTAGCAAAGGACTTTGTAAAGAAATTGAAAAATAAAAGGTTAAAATGCGTATTAATATAGAGCACTTTGTAACAATTAACATATGGTAATTTCATCCTGATAATTTCATTTTCAGAGTTCCTTTGAAAATTATCTTTTTCAAAATATTTCCTCCCAAGAAATGCTCTCTCGGTACTTCAAGCACTCATGTTGGAGTGTTTTTTAGTCGTCTGCTTTCCTTAAGAGCACTGGTAGATGCGTGGATGTGGCTGCAAATAGAGAAAAGCGACAGGAAACAGTAAAGAGACTTTTTTAATCTGCCAAAAAAGTGTTTAGATTCTTAGCATCCTCTGTCTTTCTATCCAAAATTAATCTCCCTTTCACACCTCAAAATGTCAGCACTGTCTGCTTTAAGCGCTGATACCGCACTTTAAAAATATTTATTTTATTGTTCTTTAGCTCTTCCAGGCACTGCATGAAAGTGAGTGGATTGAAGCCTTTCAAATGAGAACTGATTATCTGGATGTATCCTGCCTGTCTCTATACTTCCGGCATTTGACATATAATTTAAAATTTAAAAAATTGCTAAATTGGAGTTTATTCTGATGATGAATGTCCCTGCCATATTTTTTCACTTTTTTCTTCTTGCACGGAATGTAGCTTTTTAAATCAAACTACTGCACTCCAAAAATAGGATCAGATAATGGGGGAAATAGAGTGATAACAACAATGTAGATTAAAGACTAACTAGAGTGAGACTGACAAAGGAGATAGGCAGCAACGAAGACGGCTACATTCTATGTCCACCTGCTTGGAAGACAGCCTTCCAAACTGTTAGAAGTCGGCAGGAGAACGTTTAATTTATAAACCTATTGTCAAGAAAAGCTTTAAACAAATTAAATGTAGCAGAGTTTAATTGTGCAACCAAGGATTCATAAGTGGAGCGTCCCCTGATCTAGACCGGTTCAGAGTGACTCTTAGGCTGCCACATGGGTGGAGAATTTTTATGAGAAGAGATCGGGAAGTGACATACAAAGAAGAGGAGTGAAGGACAGACGCAGCTAGATTGGTGACAGCGTAGAGTTTGCCTTATTTGAACACAGTTTGAGCAATTGGTCTCTTGTGATTGACCATAACTCTGGGATTAGTACAGGAGAGGTTTACAAATTGTTTACACAACCAGTCAGGTTACAGTTCACTATATGCAAAGAAATCTTTATGCCTGGGCATGCTTGTGACTCAAAGGAGTAGGGTGCCTGCTCCAGATGCTGGAGGTGGCGGGTTCAAACCCAGCCCCAGCCAAAAATTGCAAAAAAAAGAAAGAAAGAAAGAAAGAAAGAAATCTTTAAGCCTAATCTAAAATACATAAAAGGCGAAACTTCACATATGAATTCCCTTCTGCCTTTGGGTCAACCTCTCAATGTTGAGCTGTTGATTGAAATTTTAAATATTGACATTACTCTACCACCAAGTACAAATAGATTTCTTTGGTCTCAAATTCCATTGAGAAATAAAACAGGAGGTTTTATAATGTGAGAGCAAAGAAAGAGAATAGGGAATAAATGTTTATTTCAAGTTACTCTCTTATAAGATTTGGAGCAGGGGATGCTCCATTGTGCTGAATTCTCCTGGTTTTAGGAGAAAGAAAATAACTTGTCTCTTTTGGCGCACATCTGCTTCTTTAAAATTACAGTTTTGTTACATAGTATTTACCATGAGTGACTCCATTTTGGTTTGCTCTGTTGAGGCCTGGTGCAAGAGCTCATTCAAGATCAAGGAGCTTCCAAAATTTTCTTTAGCAGTTCTTCCCTTTGGTCAAGTTCTAACCTCGGTGAGTTTGTGAACAAAATTTAGGGCTTTAAGGCCACTCCTAGTTATAATCATTTTGGGTTTCTCATCTTAGCACATCATTCATAAACTATACTGTCCTCATGATCTCATATTTCTTTGAGTTGTTTTTTCTTTTCTCATTCCACCTGAATAGGGACCATTTGATATTCTACAGCCAGCTGTATGCAAACATTTAAAACTTTTGAGAGAAGGCAGCACACCAGGGAGACTACTATTATGGTTATTAGGAAATGAATAGCAGGAGTTTGAAGGATGCTTCTAGGTAGGGTCCAAACAACCAAGTTAAAATCAAATAGATCAAAGGGTAAGCCAGATGAAGAGCCTAATTCTTTTAACCAAGCAGCCTGTAATATCCAAAATATACATCTACATAAAGCAAGAACTGTCAGAAACTGCATAGATTTTTCTCTGCTCAGCTATTAAGTAATCTAGAGAAATTGTATTATCTACCACAACTTTAACAAAAGAATTTAAAGGAGCCTGATGGGCAACCATATAACGTTTGCAGTGAACTCTGCTGGAGAGCCCATTATGAGGGATAAAGGCCTAAAATTCTGCAAAGGCACAAGCCTAGCTGAAAATAATGGTAAGAATCAGCCATTGTCCCCTTGTTTGCTTGATAATAATTAGTCACTGTCATCTTGTTTGCCTCTATATAGTTCCTAGTCTGGAGTCACATAGCCAGTGTCATAAAGAATCATAACATCACCTCTTTGAAAACTAAAAGTAGTTTCTGAGATATCTTTTAGTGTCTGCATTCCAGTGGATTGGCTGACCCTCCCAGACCAGTGGCCCATACAAAGAAACTGACACTACTGGAATTGTGACCCCAACCCAGAAAATGGACAACACAAGATGATTTTTATACCTCTATCAGTTTGCCCCAAACCTAGCCAATCAGCAAACCCAACTGCCAAACCCTTTACCCATCAAACTACCCTTAAAAACAGTGTCTTGCACATTCTCCAAAAGGCAGGTTTGAGAAATTCGTACTGTTTTCCAACTTACCATTCTCTGGAATTAAACCTTTTCTCCACTGCAGTCTCAACTGTCCCATTGTGTGGGCTCATCTCTGTGCAGTCAGCAATACAAAGTCTGAATATTACCTCTGCGAACTCATCCTTGAAAAAGTGCCACAGACCTCCTTGCTGAATATCAGTGGTCACTTTCAAAGTGCTCCCCTTGGGAATCAGTTCCAGTGCCTAGTCTACCCTCCAAAGCAACTTTGGAACTCTTTTTCTGGAATGAAGATCAGAGCTGTCATTTTATCACCCTCAATGTCCTAAATGTCATCAAAATGTCTTCCTGTTAGTATTTCCTTTTTCTTTGGGTAAAGAAAAAAGCCACTGGGGTCAGATCAGGTGGGTAGGGAGGGTGTTCCAATACAGTCATTTGTTCTCACTGGCTACAAACTCCCGCATAGACAGTGTCACATGAACTAGTAGATTATTGTGATCCAAGAGCCACACTTTTTTCATGTCAAGATTTTCAGTTAAGAATTTTCTAACTCTTTCTGTATCAATGTTTACCCGATCTGCTATGCTTCTTACAGTCAGCTGACTATTTTGACGCACAGTTTAATAAATTTTTGCAATGTTTTTTGTCAGTTCTGCTTGTAACTGACTTCTCTGACCTCTTTTCATCAGGGGCACTTTCTCTCCCCTCAGAGAAACATTTACTCCATTTGTACACTGCCATTTTCTTCACGGCATTATCCCCAGAAACTTGCACTTACATGTTCATAAGTCCACTTCCACTCTTGTCAAGTTTAACAAGAAATTTAACGTTTGTTTGTTGCTCTCATTCACAGGGTCTGACATTCTCAAGATGGCACACCAAACCAGGCAACAACAATGAACACCACTCAGCAAGACACCACCTCACATCAACATGAACACAGCTCTGAGACTGATTTACCAATGTTATGAACTCTTACTGAGTTGGTTGTGTGGTGCTGCCAATGTAAGCACATTGTTGGTAAGTTCACAAACTTAATTGTTAGACCTTGTACAACCTGGTTAGGTGGCAATGAAACCAGAATAGGTACAGAGCTGTTAGAGTAGTTAGTCAGTTAGGTATGAACAAAGGAGTAAGGCATGCAAAGGTTAGTCAACTGGCTCAAACAAACAGCCCTGGAACAGACTGAGGAGACAAAAAGAAGCACTGATTTCTCAGTATTGTACAGGTGCAAAGTGACCCTTCCCTCATTGTATCACAACTGTAATATGTTAACATTGTGGTTATAGTACAAATCCCTCCCTTTGTGGGAAAAACAAGAGAAAGGCAGAATGAACACTGACAGCGCAGCCTTCTTTGACTTCAATAAATTAAAACAACAAAGCTTTGGGGTTCTGTACAGTTGCATTTCCCAATCCTGCTCACTCCCTTTGTTGAGAGTGGACCTTTGTTTCTTTCCAAGCCTTTCCTGAGCGTGTCTACCTTTGCTCAATAAATTTGCCACTATCATTCAGTTGTGTGTACAATGTAAAACTCCTTTCTGTGATGTTAGCAAGACCTCTTATGCCTGTGAGAAGGTGACTCTGGGATAGCACATGATTGGACAATATTCATGGAGGAATAAAAGAAACAGCTGGGTTGTTTACAGCTTAGCATTTGTCCTATAGGAACGCTGGTTGAACAGTGGCTACTTGATTGGCCAGAACTCTGATTACTACAAAAATAGTTTACAATCTATTTCCACATCAAGACAGGTTATAGTTCACTGTTTACAGACAGAGCCTTAGCTCTAACTTAAACTTTTATTTAAAGAGGAATAAATTAACTTTAGCCTAAAGCCAAACTTAATTTAAAACTATTAACAACAAAAGCCATTATAGATAATGATAAACTCAAGACTTTAAGTAGAACCAAATTCATTATGTAATGTGTAATAAAAACAGAAATAAAGTATTAATGATGTCTACTATAAAACAACTTATTTTAACATGATTTTGTTGAGAATAATAGATTGAGTTTCTATACATGTTAATTACCAATCTAGGGGATGCTAATTAAGATTTGAAGTGCTTAAACCAGGAATAGACATTCCAGAGTTGTTGGTTCTTATTTGAAAGACTAATTAGCAGTTATTACTACAAAGATTACAGCAAATTACCTGTATAACTTCATCTAGCTTTGCACAGAGGGATCAATAATTAGGATAAGTAATGATATGGCCAGGTGCGGTGGCTCACCCCTGTAATCCCAGCACTTGGGAGGCTGAGGCAGGTGGATTGCCTGAGCTCACAGGTTCGAGACCAGCCTTAGCCAGAGTAAGACCTCATCTCTAAAAATAGCCAGGTGTTGTGGTGGGTGAAAGTAGTCCTAGCTATCTGGGAGACAAAGGAAAGTGAATTGTTTAGCCCAGGAGTTGGAGGTTGCTGTGAGTTGTGATGTCACAGCACTCTACTGAGGGTGACAAAGTGAGACTTTATCTCAAAAACAACAACAAAAAAAGAATAAGTAATGATACACATAATTTTCCGTTGGTGAAATAAATTCAGGAAAGTTGTTTAGATTCTGCTTTGTGGATTTAGATCTAGTTGTTTAGATTCTTAGTTGTGGATTCTGCTTTTCTTGTGTAAGAGGATATGGAAGTCCAGCAGACCTTATGGTTTATTTTTATTTTTATTTTTTTTTTTGAGACAGAGCCTCAAGCTGTCCCCCTGGGTAGAGTGCCATGGCATTACAGCTCACAGCAACCTCCAACTCCTGGGCTCAAGCAAGTCTCTTGCCTCCTCCTCCCAAGTAGCTGGGACCACAGGTGCCCGCCACAACGCCCGGCTATTTTTTGGTTGTAGCCGTCATTGTTGTTTGGTGGGTCCGGGCTGGGGATTTGAACCCGCCACCTTAGGTGTACGTGGCTGGCGCCTTAGCCGGTTGAGCTATAGGCACCAAGCCGACCTTATGGTTTAGAATCTATGGAATTGATGTCTAGGTCTTCTGGTTGGTCTTGTGTTTACCATTCCTTACTTATTAATCGAGTATTGTATTCCATTGTCTGGTCTCAATAGATATTTGCCTAACCCACCATCAAAATATTGTCTGCCTGACTCACAATGTCCTTTTCCTTGTAATATATTTACTTTTCATAATGTATAAAGATGGGGGAACAGTTTGGAAAGCTGGTTACACGGTGAACTTGTGCTTACTTGCTAGGAATATTCATGTGTATGCCTGCATCAGTTTGAGCTTACTTTAACTTAAATACATGCCCTGGCTAAAAGGAGACATAATCTTATCTGTATCTAATTATAGGTAATGATGATATTCACTTGTAAAACCAGACACTTGTCTGAAGGACTATTTTTCTTAGAAATTCAGAACATTATTTTCAAATCTTAATAATTAAAAACAAATTACTTGGCAAATATCTTACTAAGCACTTCATTTATATCACCTCATGTAATCTGTTTTAAAAAATAAGATTTGTCAGATATTTTACTTTGTGAAAGCCAAACGAACCAGAGAATTTGGATGATTTTATCCAGGCTACTATAATAGGGGTGAAATTAATTAAAAAGGAAAGTCTCAATGGAAAAGGTGGGGGGAGTTTACAGAGGTAAGCAAACAAAGGAGGCATTCTATTATTCCTTCACAATAACTAAATTTTAGACAGAATTTTTTCTGAATATAAGCCACTGACCACTCTCTTTTCTTATAACTATTCCTTTAAAAACTTTAAATTGTGTATTCAGTTTCTGCCCCTTTAAAATGTAAATCTTCCTTCAGCCTCTGGCCCATTTTATCACACAAGCATGGCTTTTTCAAAGTTTTGGAACCCATCCCCTTGAAAAATAATTATCAAAAAAGACCCTTATCTGCATCAAATAGCAAAGATCACCTAATCAGACCGACCACAAGAACACTGGAGAGATTTCTTTGTATTTACGAAATCAGAGTTTGATGTGTTTCTTACTTACCATATAAACACACTATATTTTTCATAAAATATAACTTAATTATTAATGATTTGAAGTTTTAGCACACAATAGTAATTGCATACACCAATACAGAATTGAATTATGTGTTATATAAAAGAGTATTAAATCTCTGATATTCCCAACTAATATAAAATTTTTAAAAAACAACAAAATTGTTTTTGAACTTAGTGGACTATAATCAATGAATTATATCAGTGAACAGAATTAATGATAAAGAACCAAACAGAACACAAGACACTTACAAATTCAATATGCAAAATATGTTTAAATTTAAATTGCATTTGAAATTTTTTAAATAATTCAAATGTATTTCTGTATACTGACCAACTTAAGAAAAATTGAAAAACTGGAAAAATTTTAAGACTATACATTATTATTATTTTGTTCATAGAATTTTTCTGTTTTTGACTAAATGCACTGTGGAGCTGACAAGTGGTGTCAATCCTTGTACATCCCACTGTAAATTTTTTATAAATTGATTATGTTTTATGTTTAAGAGGAAATATTCTATCTCTTTCCCTGGTGGCAGAAGGAGGAATGAAATTGAGATGCAGACAGCACTATTCTAGGTAAACCTTAATTACTATTTTTGTGTGATAAACTTATGTGATTAATAATAACATATAGAATTATCACATGAAGAACATTACAAACCAGCTTTTTAAAAAATTGACAATGTAATAAATTTAGTAGGTGTTAAGAACTACGGATACTGTAATCTCTATGCTATATTGCCCCTTTAACTCAGTGTTTTAAAAACAGCCAAATTAGGCTCAGTGCCCATAGCTTAGTGAGTAGGGCACCAGCCACATACACTGAGGATGGAGATTCAATCACAGCCCAGGTTTGCTAAACAACAATGATAACTGCAACAACAACAAAATAGTGGGGCACTGTGGTGGGCTCTTGTAGCCCCAGTTCCTCATGAGGCTAAGGCAAGAGAATAACTTAAGCCCAAGAGTTTGAGATTGCTGTGAGCTTTGATGCCATGGCACTGTACCAAGGGTGGGTGACATAGTAAGACTTTGTCTCAAAAAACAAACAAACAAACAAACAAACAAAACAGCCAAATTAACAAATTGGGCATAGAAGATCAAATTAAACAAAAGCAAAATGTTGATAGTATTTTGAAATGAGCATTTCCATTTGCTTTATTTTTTTATTTTTGAGACAGAACCTCAAGCTATCCCCCTGGGTAGAGTGCTGTGGCATCACAGCTCATAGCAACCTCCAACTTCTGGGCTCAGGTGATTCTCCTGCCTTAGCCTCCCAAGTAGCGGTTACCACAGGTGTCCACCACAATGCCCAGCTATTTATTTTTTTTTTGGTTGCAGCCATCATTGTTGTTTTGGCAGGCTGGGCTGGATTTGAACCTGCCACCTTAGGTGTATGTGGCTGGCACCTTAGCCACTTGAGCCACAGGCGCCAAGCCTCCATTTGCTGTTAGGGCCACAAATCTAGGCTCTGGAAATCCAACTGAATTATTTCAGTTACTTCAGACTGAGTCATTAGGATTATTTTTCTATTTTTCATCAATATAGATAAATATACCATATTTCAAAAATCTCCCTTTTTTAGACTCTGAAATCCCCTTCAAATGCCCACCTTACATTCCCTGCCTCTACTCATGTTTATTTACATTAATTCTTTATCAACCAGCAATCAGAACTTAACTGAAATCCTACTCCAGATATTCAAAATCTATTACCTTCAAAAATTGTCTCATCTTCAGGTAAAATACTGATTGTATTTCTTATTTGTAAGAAAAGAAAGCGTTGAGGGAGTTAAAAAGGGATTTTATGAGTTGAGATTTGGCTTCAACTTAAGCCAAAGGATTTGGAGGGTAGATCCACCTGGGAGTCTGGATAATTAGAAATTGGGAGTAAAGATTTTTCTCTAGAAGTTCATAACAGACGAAACCTGCACTGGCAGTAGTTATTTATCATGGACTGAGTACACAGGAGAATTTGCACAACGTCTGCAGCTACTGTCTGTAGAAAACTTTCTTTCAACTTCTGAGAGCTTAATGTTTACAAACATTTTATAAAGAAACAGAAAGAGGCTGACCTTGTTTTCAATACGTTTTCTCTACTCAGCATTATTTTACATAAAAATATCCAAAGTCTGACATGTGTCAGAGGGCAATTAGCCGTCTCTGCTAACAGAATACCCACCCTCCTTCCCACGCATCTCTTGTTCCTCATTAACCAAATTATGTTCAGGTCATATATCATGTCTCTGACAATAACGCCACGTTCATGCTTAATTGGTTAAATAAATGTGTAATTATGGACCTATGCTGAGATACAGCCGTAAATTCTTGTAACAGAGACAGCGACGCCTTGGTGTAGATTGGGATATTCTTTGATCTACTACGAAATATGAACAACACTAAAACTTTACATAGCATTTTTAAATATTAAGGAAGATCCAGATGTTAATAACATCTGAGACAAAATATTAGAAAACTTGGCCAACTTTATTTTGAATATACTATTAACGAAGGCAGAGTGTCTTTGTAAGAAGTGTTATCTCCGGCGTGAAGCACAGAAAAATGAAGCACTAACTTGCCGCTAAGCGGGGGCATTGAAAATTTGACATATGGCAATTAGTAGAAATTATATCTTACTGTGGGATATTTACAGTAATGACTATATTCTCAGAATACTTTTGGATCACAGCAAATACTGGCTCATTGAAAATCAAGAAAATCATCTTAGAGGAAGAGAAAAGATATTAATAGTTGTCTTAAAATGCTCTCTCCTTTTTCCCCTTCTAATTAGCACTTTTCTAATGAGTGTTAGCAAAATGAGACTTTGACATAAATTTTCAGAAAAGTTCTTAAAACCTTTCAAAGTGTAAAATAAATGACATATGGCAAAATGTTGACATGATAGATAAACATTTAAATGTAGTGGTTTTTAATCTGAAGAACTTTTTAAATACGAGTTAGGTTTCAAATCTGCTAGATAACCGATATATCACTTAAGACAGGACTTGACTATATTTAGTGTAAACTAAAATAAAATATTAAGTCTCCCACTAAGCAGCTGACTAACTAGATCCCCTCATGGCCAAGTGGATCCCTAAAACTGAGTTGCTGGCCATGAGAAATGAGATCACATAAGCATCATAATATCCTACCCCATTCTTAGAGATGCCCTTTGTGACTCACTAACAGGCCTAAGGCTATTCAAGACCTACCTGCAGGTCCTCAATATGCATGAAAAACCACTTGAGTCTGACAAGTGCTTTGTCTCTAATTAACAGAACCTTTACTTTAACCATTTATTTTCCGGGAAGCACCTCTGGCTCAGTGGGTAGGGGAGGGTGCCAGTCCCATATACCAAGGATGGTGGGTTCAGACTCAGCCCCAGCGAAACTGCAACAAAAAAAATAGCCAGGCATTGTAGCAGGTGCCTATAGTACCAGCTATGGGAGGCTGAGGCAAAAGAATCACCTAAGCGCAGGAGTTGGAGGTTGCTGTGAGCTGTGACGCCACAGCTCCTACCAAGAGTGATAAAGTGAGACGCTGTCTCTACAAAAAAAAAAAAAAAAGCATTTATTTTCACTGACTTCTGGTCCTTTAGACAACGCCTCTTTCAGCCAATTCTCAGCTACAGAATCTTCAAACCCACCTATCAACTGTAACCCCCCATCACTCCCCATTCCAGATGTCCTACCTTTTGCGATAAACCAATATATGTTTTCCACTTACTGATTTATGACCTCTCCTATATTTCCTGTCTCCCTAAAATATATAAAACCAAAATGTAATCCACCCTCCACCATGAATCCACTTGCTCAAGGCTTCTTGAGTATTGGCTCTGGGTCATGGTCCTCAAATTTAGCTCAGAGTAAACTTCCTTAAATTATTTTACTGAGTATGGCTTCTTTTCTGTCAACATCAGCTAAACACACACACACACACACACACACACAAATGTAAAACTATAGTAGCCCCCCTCCCCCCCAAAAAGCTATAGTAGCCTAAACAAATTAGAAGTGTGTTTCTGCTTCACTTGAAAGAAATCTGCATATAAGTAGTTTAGAGCTGGTCTAAAAGTTCCACCATTTCCAGAGACATGGACATTTTCTTTTCTTTTTCATCATTCTAGATCAGGGTATGAAAACTAAAAGAACCCTATAGGAACTATTTTAATGTTTACAGGCTATAAGCAACTCTGCTTTTCTTTTTCTTTTCTTTCTTTCTTTTTTATTTGTGTGTGGCCAGGGCTGGGTTTGAACCTGCCACCTCCAGTATATGGGGCTGGCACCCTACTCCTTGAGCCACAGGCACTGCCCTAATCAACTCTGCTTTTAAAACACCAATTCTCCTTTCTAGTGCTGAAGTTGCCTTGGACGATGTGGACCTAATTAGTAATGACTGCTTAATTGTGACTGTCACTGAATGTGAAGTCACATTCAGGTTCCTAGCTGCAAGGGAGTCATAAAATTTAGTTCTTAGTTTTATACATTATGAAGCATAAAAATACATAGAATAAGGAGGTCAAAATGGACAAAAGAATTAACTTAATTTTTATGTTTGCATTGTTTTGCTTTGGTTTATTTATTTATTTATTTATTTTCATAGCCTCTTGCTCTATTGCTATGGCTAAGGTATAGTGGCATTAGCATAGCTCACAGCAACCTCAAACTCCTGTGCTCAAGTGATCCTCCTGCATCAGCCTCCCACGTAGCTGTTACTACATGCTCACACCACCATGCCCACCCACTTGTTTTATTTTGTAGAGGCAGAGTCCTACTATGTTGCCTACATTGGTCTCAAACTCCTAGCATCAAGCAATCCTTCTACCTTAGCCTTCCCAAGTGCCAGGATTATAGGAGTGAACCCCTGTCTTCTCACAATTTTTGTTCATAATTCTTCCATTATTCCCCCTTGAGTTTTTCACACACACACTTGATCTTCGCCAAAAGGCAGAGAAGTGAGTTTTTCTATGACTCAAGTAAGAATATAGCAGAGGTTTAAGGAAAAAAACAAGAGTTTTATGTAAAATAGGACGCTGCTTTAAGTATCCATTCTCACTAACAACCTAAAGGTTTGGGTTTCAAGCTTGGAGGGAATTACATTGCAGGAAGATCCCCTCATTTTCTGTCTAAACATCTATCTTTCTGCCCAGATCCACAACACAACACTGTCCTCATGATTGACAGCATCAGCAAGTTTAGGGGTTTCCTCAAGGCCACCCTACTTCGTATCATCTGATTAAAAATTCTGGGATTGTTTCCGTAGCTGCCTCCAGTTCAATAACTAATTCACTAGAATACCTCAAGGAACTTTGAAAAGTCTGTGCTTACAATAGGACCTTAATTATAGCATAAGGGTACAGATTCACAGCAGCCAAAGGAAGAGACACAGGGAATGAATTCTGGGAAATAACAACAGAAAAGCGTCTGCAGGTGACAATGTACCTGGAGTAATGCCCACCCAGGAGACTCACTTGAACTTTAGTCTTCTTAGTTTTTACCCAGGTGCTTTACCAAAGTCCCAACCCTCTAATCACATGGTTGGTCTTTCTGGCACAGCCAGCCTCCATTATGAGTTGACACACTAGCATGAACTATCAGGTATACAAATTTTTACTTATAGGGTAAGTTCTTCATAGTTAATATATAACAGGATGACTATAGTTAGTATTATATCACATACAGGCAACTTCTGGGTTACAAATAAAATAGGTTCTGTAGGTTTATTCTTAAATTAAATTTGTATGTAAGTATATTTGCCGATTACCCATGCTGGCCATTCATAACTGCAAGTTGGATGTTAATCAGATGTTTGTAATTTGCGGCCTGCCTGAGCTTGAAATTTGCTAAGTGAGTAATTCTCAAGTAGTCTTACTAAATGAGAAAAAAGGTAGCAGTGAGATGACAGGTGTCTTAGCTTTATCATAGTAACCATTTCACAATGTATATGTATATCAGAATTTCACTTTGTTCACCTTAAATATATACAACTTTATTTACAAATCATTCTTCAAAAAAAATCTGATAAAAAAATCAGGTGTAGTTGACAAAGATTCTTTTGTCAAAGTTCAGGCAGGCTTCTGAACCTTCTTCTAGGTATGTTTGTGTACTTCCTTGTATTATAAAGTCCAGTTTTCAAAAAAAAATAAATAAATAAAGTCCAGTTTTCCAAAATCTTGCCAAGTCAATTTATCAGAAACCTCTTATCCTTGTTATGTGATTCCATCTACATCACTCTGGGTTACCCATCTTCCACTATCCTCCAGGTGATGTCTGATCACCCTGACTTGTCTATAGTAAAAATTTCATTAGGTATGTGTGTTTGTCTATTTTTTGCTGCTGTAAAGGAATACCTGAGGCTGCGTAGTTTATAAAGAAAGGAGATTCATTTGTCTTAGGATTCTGAAGACTGCACAAGGAATATGACCCCTCTGTTTCTGGTGAGGGCTTCAGAGAGGTTCTAATCAAAGCGGCAGGCAAAGGGGGGAGCAGCGATGTCACGCAATGAGAGAATGAGGGTGACAGAGAGAAGGGAAGATAAACGTTTTGAAGCAACCAGCTCTCATGTGAACTAATATAGGGAGAACTCACTTATTCCCATGAAGAGGGAACCAAGCCATTCATGAGGGATCTGCCCTACATTTGGAGGAGACAAAATATCCAAATCATATCAGCGGAGTTAGCCAGAATCCATTTTAATTCTGATATTTTCTCGTATTAATTTTTCATTCACCATTCCCCAGGCTGCTGCTTGACTATCTATTCCCACTTGCCTATTTTGCATTCATAGTTTAGCCCAATCTCTCCCCCAGTGAAAAATTCTCATTGTCTTGGCCCCATACTTATCCAGATTGTTCTTTTTTTTTTTAATCCTATCTTTTTTTTTTTTTATTGAATGGGAACTATGTACATTAATGCACTTCTGGGGTAGAGTGCGGTGTTTTCACCCACAATCCAAAACACTTCCATCAAACTGGTTAACATAACCTTCATGTCATTTTCTTTCTAAGAGGAGAATATGAATGTTTTAACACAGATTGTTCTTAATAAGGTCTTCCCTACCATGCTTTGTCAAGTATCATAAAATAATTTTTTCTATATAATGATCTAGCAGTCCACTGTGAATAAAAGGATTCTTTTATAAGTTAGGAAATTCCAAAGGTTTAGAGAGTATCTTCCAGGAACAAGGATGATAGACAGATCTTTGTCTATTGTCTCTTTAAATATAGTTAATTATTTACTACACACCAACCTTTGCTGTAAAGACCTCCCTGATTATTATTTTTTTATTAAATCACAGCTGTGTACATTAATACAGTCATGAGGTACAGTGTGCTGTTTTTATATTGAATTTGAAATACTTTCATCCAACTGGTTAACATAGCCTTCGTGTCATTTTCTTAGATATTGTGTTAAGACATTTATATTCTACATTTAGAAAGATTCACATATACCCTTATAGGATAAACCATAGGCATGATCCCACCAATCACCCTCCCTCCACCTATCCTTCCCCCTCCACTCCCCTCCCTCTCCCCATTGGATTAAAGATTTAAACTTAAGACATGAAACTATAAAAATACTAGAAGAAAGTGTAGGGAAAACACTTGAAGAAATCAGCCTGGGTGAAAAGTTTATGAGGAAGACTCCCCACCCCCCGGACAATTGAAGCAACATCAAAAATACAGTACTGGGACCTGATCAAACTAAAAAGCTTCTGCACAGCCAAAAACA
>CAUYTI010160290.1:0-13674 GCA_963575145.1 Galago senegalensis | reverse complement strand
ATTTATTTATTTTTTTGGAGACAGAGCCTCAAGCTGTCCCCTTGGGTAGAGTGCTGTGGCATTACAGCTCACAGCAACCTCCAACTCCTGGGCTCTAGCGAGTCTCCTGCCTCCACCTCCCAAGTAGCTGGGACCACAGGTACCCACCACAACGCCCGGCTATTTTTTGGTTGCAGCCATTATTGTTGTTTGGCGGGTCTGGGCTGGGGATTCGAACCCACCACCTTAGGTGTACGTAGCTGGCGCCTTAGCCAGTTGAGGTGCCGAGCCAGTTTTTTTGTTGTTGTTGTTTGTTTGTTTTTCCACTCCCTTCTTATCTGTGCTTTTATAGTGAACATTTTAACATCATCTGAGCAGTGCACAGGTAGAAACAACTTAAAATGAATTTATAGTCCTATCTTTTCTTACATTTTGTAAAAACAAAAATAAAAAGAACTATTCACTCGTGTCATTTAAGTTACTTACGTCAGTGTTCGAATGCACTTTGCTGAATCTCTGATATCCCACACCTTAATATAAGATGTAGATACAGTGAAGACCAGACTGGTATAGTTGCAGTATTTTACAGATACGACGTTATTGGGATGACCCCCCAGTGACATTATCTCCTGTCCAGTCACCAGATTCCACACTTTACAAGTACGATCTAAAACAAATGCAAAAAGAGAGAGGAAATACGATTAAAATGAACTACTTTAGGTTCTCTTAACAATAAAAATTATGCAAATAATTTATCTTCTGCTTCAAAACATTCTGCCTTGGTCACACTCCCACCTCCTCACAACACTTTCCACACTCAAAAACATACACACATCGTCCTCTTCCACGGGTCAATGATTGATGGATTTTATTTTTATTTTTGACCCAAAAACATAGCCACAAAACTATTCTATTTTTTTTGCAGTTCTTGGCCAGGGCTGGGTTATATATATTATATATATAATTATATATATATATATATTTATATATTATATATTATATATAAATATATATAATCTAAGGGTGGAACTATGTTATCAGATTCTTACTGGTCTAAAAATAGTTTGACACTTTTTACAGCCTGTGAATTATCTAAAAAAAAAAAATCCTGCGAACATCTGCATTGGATAATTACTAGCACCTTTTGATCCAGTGAAGAGGAGATCATCAGTAGAATCCACGCAGAGCACAGCTTTCGTGTGCCCTTCAGCGATGTGAACACACTGCAGGGGAGACGCTCTGATTCCTTTTGAAGCAGGAAATGGGTTGATTATGCCCCTGAGGTGGTGAAAAAATAAACAAACCAAGATTCACTTCAATACCATGACTCGAGTTTGTCCAACTTTAAGAAGTTTCTATAAGCAATAACATCCAGACCGCTCTCTTGCCTATTTTTTAAGCAATAAGGCAGAGGACAAGTATGAAATAGGGATGGTAGTGATAGAGCACATGGACTAATTAGGCATCTCCAAGCAGCTGCATTCTGCAAAAAGCAAAGCCTCTGTCTAATACATCTGGACTGTCTTAGTCACAATTTCACTTTTCCCAAGTGTGATACTGGGAGTTTGAGCATACAGAATTCTGACAAATAAGGAAAGGGTAGAAGTGATAAATAATTGGAAGACAGGGCTACCTTGTGCTAGAGTACAATGCTATGTCCAAAAAATAAAAAGTACATGCATAACATATACACCACCTAAAATACTGAGAAACCAGATTTCAAAAATTGAAGAGAAGCTAGGAATGATTATATGAACAGATATTCTAAAGGGTGAATGGCTCAAAAAGATCAAAAAGTCTTTAAAGAAAAAAGTTTCAAAGAAGATTAAAAAAAGAATGAGAATTTAAAGTAACAGTGACGCTGTTTAGGGAGCACGCTCATTAATTCTTCTGTTTTATGCCCCTGGGCTGTGCACTGCGGAAATACGAAGATTATCAAAACACTGTCCCTATCCTTAAAAAGTTTAAAATAGGATCTGAATTGAAATAATTGTGTTGGGAGGGCTAAAGATGATAACAAAATAAGACATGATAAATACCTCAATCAAATGTACCTTTGCTCATAGTGGGAAGAACAGTTATGATGAAATATTACATTATATATGACAGGTGGCATAATACCAGGACTGATACAGGGTTAGAGCAAAACTGTGTCTCCATCATGTGGATAACGGAGAATAATCTTTAACATGCAAGGGGCAGAAGTGATTAAGAAGAAACATGACCTCGAGATCAGTTAGGGATGAAAATGAAGATCTATTCAATGAGTTCACGTATTTGTGTTTTTAAATCCTTATATCCTAGGGTGTTGTTAGTTAGGGCTGAAAATGAAGATTTAGTCAATGAGTTCAAGTATTTCTGTTTTTAAATCCTTATATCATAGGGTGTTGTTAGTGTATGCTTTTGTGGAGGCAAAAGTCATTGTCAATACTCTATGAAATGACAAAGATCGATAAAAGGAAAGAAACATGTAGACCTGATTTCCCAAAAAGGAGAATAAAAAGTAGATTTCAGAAATCACAGACTGCTAAAACTTCTTGTTGTGTCTCACAGAAAGAAATGTATTTTAAAAATATTATTTTAGAAACACTTAAAAATAAATGCTCATCAATAAGAGATAACAGGGGCTCATAAATTTCCTGGGGGAAGTTCCTTGTAGGATTAGTAGACAGCAAATTAGGGGTGTGTCATTAGCACAGTATATGTATGTTGACTCCAATAAAGCCCATACAATAAGATTTTCAAATGATGCCCTTGTGGACAAAGTGGGTAAGTATGGAATGGTTGTTGTAAAGCAGCTCCATAGGTGGCCAAAGAGGCCGACTTAAGAGTCAAGGTCACTGTCAGTCTGTGCTATCTTCAGTATCTAGTCCTATAGAGAGAGATGGTATGCTTATTAAATTGACATATTAAAGAGAGAATACTATATTTTATTGCCTGAAATAATCAGTGAAACAAAATTCATTTATTTTATATACCTGCTTAACACCAACATAATGACTGGATAAAAATTAAACATTTACTTAAGTCAAAGGTAGAAAAGAATGCTACAAGTAAGGTTGAAGCTTAATAGTAGCCAAAATTTAAATAACTAAAGGGGCCCTGAAATTGCAGCACTCTGGGAGGCCCAGGCAGGTGGATCACCAGAGCTCAAGACCAGACTGAGTAATGCAAGACTCCTGTGTCTACAAAAAATAGAAAAACTAGCCAGGCATCATGGCAGGTGCCTATAGTCCCTTCTACTCAGGAGGCTGAGCCAGGTGGATCACTTGAGCCCAAGAGTTTGAGATTGCTGTGAGCTGTGATGCCACAGCACACAATCCCAGGGTGACTGAGTGAGACGTTGTCTCAAAAAATAAATAAATAATTAAATAAACAATAAGCTAAAAATAAATAATTAAAAATAAAAAAACTAAAGGGCTGTGTTTACTGAATACAAGATGAATGGAGAAAAAATTTGTGGTTCTTCTATATATAATTAATGATTTGCTAAATAGAAGCAAATAAATAAAGAGAAAGAAAAAACCTACTGTATTCTGTCTATGCCACATTTGGAATGGCATATAGTTCCACTGCCACATTTTAAGAACATTAAAAACTTGAGCCTTTCCAAACAGTAGAAGCAGAGTGAAGTCTCTGTAGACTATATTATATAAGAAAGGAAGAGAAGATAAAATTGAAATTTGAGCTGATAAAAGAACATTCATTGGAGAGAGGATACAATAGCAAAGTTTAAAAGGGCTAAATATTTAAAGGGCTGTCATATGTACACAAAGAGGTATTAGATTAATTCTAGTACAGATGAAAAAGGCTGATGAAAGACAAATGAACAGGATTTAAAGAAGGTAAATTTAGACTTAGGGAAAAACCCTTTATTTTTATGGTCATGTTATAATTTCAAGAGCAAAAGGAGTTTCTCATCACTAGAAATTGTTTTCTCTGGGCCAGTTTCCTTGACTCATGCCTATAATCCCAGCATTCTGGGAGGCTGAGGCATATGGATTGCTTGAGCATAGGAGTTTGAGACCAGCCTGAGCAAAGTGAGACCCCCCTCATTTTTACTAAAAACAGAAAAAAAAAAATTATTTAGGCAATGTGGTGGCCACCTGTAGTACCAGCTACTGGAGAGGCTGAGGCAAAAGGATTGCTCAAGCCCAAGAGTTTGAAGCACCACAGCGCTCTCCCCAAGGGGACAGAGTGAGACTAAGTCTCAAGAAAAGAAAAAAAGGAAAAAGAAAAAAAATTTAGATTCTTAAGACCAATGCTCAGTAACTGTTTGCAATCTAACAATTTAACAAGGTTAAAACTGAAATAGGAGCCACACCCCCCCCCAAAAAAAGTCTCAATCTGTCATTTTGAACTCTTATTGATATAAGATTCATAGCTATGAACTAAAGCTAACAAATTTACAAATATTGTTTCAAATATGAAAAGGTATGTTTCTGATGAACAGCAGGCTGCTACTGTTACTTCTCAAAGAGAAAATGTATTTGTAGGTGTTTCCTCAACCTAACTATAAATAAACATGTTAACAGTAGCAGGGCTGTTCTTGATGTGTGTTTAATGACACATATCATCCTAAGAAAAAAACTTAAACACCAGTTATAGAATACTGTGTTTCCAAAGGGTTCCTTTCCTTCAGATTACCAGCTCTATCCTATGAATCTGTTAAATGTTCCCCTGATGATGTAACATCAAATACAATTCTATCATGTCAACAGTTATAATATTGTAAAAGGACTCAGTAAGTATCTGCCTCCAGCGAGTTATGTGTGGCTTGGTTATTCCTGGGACAGGAGGATGGCTCTTTTTCATTCTTATGTATTTTAATATCCTTAATTATTCAGGCTTCTGCAGAAAAATAATCTCAATATTAAATGTAGTATTTTACTAGATACTTTATAACATGCTCAAGTATTTTGAATATTAGGGTTAATATTTTAGATAGATAACCAAAGATAATAGAAAAATAAAGGTGCTAGAAACATACATCCATAGTACTTCTTTCTCTGTTAGAATTAATTTATTCAAAATGTTAATAGGTTAAATATTGCAAATCTGTACAACAGACTTGATCTGAAGGGGGAAAAACACTTCTTTTGGCTCCATGCAAACCAGTAAAGTAATACTGTGCATGAGATTAATTTGCTCTCCCGCCCCCTGCCTACCTTCTGGAGGATCTGCTGCTGATCAGCAAAAATGGCCATAAAACAAGAGAAACAAGCACAAAGAGAGAGGAGACAAAATGAAATGGTGAGAGGGGATGAAAAGAGAGAAAAAAGAGAGAGAGAGAAATTAGGGGCCTCCCAAAATATCCAACACGAAAAAATACAACATTGATATCTTTAAAACTGTATCTACCAGTAAAAATTATTATTTTTTCCATTTAAGAGAAATAATAATATTATTATTCTCTCTATTTTTTCTTAGCAAGATAGTATACTTTTTTCCCCTAGCATACTTTTTGTTTTTTCATATAATCTTTTTATTTAATTTTAATAAAATTATTAAACCAACCAGAAAAAAGACCTTATCCACCTCATACCCTTTGAGGCACTGGAAATAATTATTGAAGAAAAAAATCTTCTTGACATCAATCTTCACAAAACTTGATTTCTTTTAAAGAAAATATTTATACTATAGACGGAAAACAAATACTGTGATTTTAAGCTGTTATAAAAAAAAGTTTACCAGTATTTTATATATGAGGTATGATCACAAAAAGTATTAAAATTAATAAGTTTAAAAATATTAGTGCATTTACATGATTTAAACAAGTGATGCATGCAACAAATTATTAGACTTGCTCAGAAGTTCTAGGAAGGCGCTTAAGAACATCAATGAAATGCTAGAACATAGGAAAGATAGGAAAAAAGTACCTGTGTGCCTCCGACAGAGAGGAGTCACTTTCATCAGACCTACAGTGGAAGAGTTAGAATTATGAGGAGAAAGAATACAGATGTCAACAGGTGAGGACACTGACTTTGACTCAAAATCAACAGCATGAATAACAGAAATATAGCAAACATTTCCTTTATAGTCGCCTGCTTCTCTATTTGCACTGATTATCTGCAAGTTTAAGGTATAGATAAGTCATATAAAAAAATTCAATCTGCATATTTTCTACCAAAACTCTGGAGGAAAACCTTTCTATTACTAACCTATCTTCCCTTCTAAAATTAAAGTTCTTAGAAGAGCCATACTAAGTGCATGAAATATTCCACTTCAAGTTTTGCTCTATTTAATTTGACTAATATTAGAAAAATTCTCCCATTTCAATAACTATTAAGGAATTTTATTCATCTTGATAATTATTACTTTAAATTTAGACTCTAATGTTGACAGGATATAAGGATGTTGTATGTTTTCATAGAAAGTAAATCAGTCAAAATTTAATAACTCTTGGTTTTAACTTATCTCAGAAAGACGGCATTCAGTAATGGCTGGGAGACTTTAGAGGGATTTTGAAATTAGGCAAGCTACTCCTGTTAACCCTATCCTAAAGCTTCCAAGACTAGGAGTGAGGCTGGTTATTATAAAAATCTACTTAGACCGTGTAACAGGCTCAGAATGTGAACAGAAACAATTTAAGGGACCTACATTTCACTAGTGAAGTGTGGTGGTTTCAAAAAGAAGCCCCAGGGAAAGTGATAAAAAAGCTAGAAACGTTTTTGAAAGTGAGGTTAATTATTTTAAGTTTCAGCTTATAAAATGACAACAGAGTCAAATTACTGGGGGCTCATAAAATATTTCAGCAAAAAGTAATGAGCAAGGATTAGAGTGTCAATATTATCAAAAGACTGACAGAAAATGTTCTGTGAATGCAAGGTGGACACAAGTTAGCAACTGTGACATTAAAAAACCAAAGATAATAAGTAATGAAAATGGACTTCCCGAAGACATTCCTAATAGTCTTCTTTTTTACATTGATTTAAAAAAAACATGATTTAACAGTATTAAAGGGTTTTTTGTTTAATAACACACAAAAACATCTATCAAGATCATCTATCAAGATCATCTATCAAGATCAATTTAAAGGACATGTCATCTACTGCTTAAACTATATTAAAATCCAAGAAAGAATAAAAAAAATTATCTGTAAATTTAGTAAATTAAAAATTCTTTAAAAATAATGGTATCTTTCTCTGTATTTATAGAGCCATTTAACATGATCTGAACATGCCAGCCAGATCCGAAAATGGTATTCTATAAGTTCCAGAGACTTTATACAGCGAGATAACAGCATGGAGAAGCATCAGGGTGAGGGGGGAGAGATGGCAAGTCCATACTCCCCAGAGTTATCATTCAAAATCCAAGCAGACACGTCAGTTAATAAATACCTCATGGCAGTATTTGTTAGTACTGAATTCTTGCAAGAGAGATTCTGGCTCATGTGAAGATACCTTTTCCCTTCAAATTGTACGAAAATTGCACTTTCCACGTCCCTGCCACTTCTCCTCCCCCACAACACACTCCCAGGCCTACCCGCTCCATTCATAAAGGTGACCTTTTATTATAAGAACACAATGCCTTCAGTTCTGTGGTATATCTGTCTAGAACAATCAAATGTTAATAACATGTTACACAAATAACAATGGTCTTTCTATCCACCAAAGGTGAAACGAATTTGCCTCTTTTCAACTCAGGCTGCCTGGATTAGAGGCTTTTGTGGACTCATGCAAAGTAAAGAGACCCAGGAAATTGAAACAAGGGGTCTCCAAAGATTTTCCAATTCTGATTCACTTGTAAAAGAAAGGCAAGACAAATGCTGAAAGCAAAGCAACACAAATCTGCAACAGGGAATAATGTTCAGCAGGAAAATAATTTTCTATAAATTTTCTTTATATGGCTCCTTTCCCATTGGAAAAATGCATAAAACATGGCAAGAGTTCCCAAGTCAGACTCCATCTCCCACACAGAGATGGGGCTGTTCTCTATAGACTGTATTGAAAGGTTCGGAATATTGTATAAATAGTTGGGGCTCTTTTCCATAATGACTTACTTATCCTGCTGAACTGATGTGTTTCCCTGAGAAACAGTAAGACGATTAAAAACATTCAGTTCATTACGGGGCCGGCTTGGTGGGGAGGAAGGAGGTGAAAGACTAGCCTCTGAAGTTCCAGAATCTGAGCTACAAGAAAAAAGAACATTAAATTGGTAGCTTTAATTGGTTATGATTTGTTAGAAAAGTTATAAGAAACATGCTTTTACAAAAAGCTTTCTTTAGAGAACTCCTTCCTTCCTTTCTTCCTTTTTTATAAGATAAAATGCACTCTGAACAATTTAAATTTTTTTCCACTGGATTTTGTCACATTGGCCACAAGATGGCACTAAAGAAAAGGTTCTGCTTGGTGAAATGTGAAGTCAGCATCAAAGCAAGTCAAATTTATAATTTCACAATTTTAGCTCTGACCCAGATAGCTTAAGAGCAATTTTTTTAAATTCAATTGTTTCAGTTATTTATTTTTAAATTACTTATTTGCTTCATCCTCCTCCCCCTCCCAGTTCTTCTTGAGACATTGGATTCAACAATGTCTAACAGTGGATTCAACAGAAATAGGCAAATTAGATCTTTAAATACAGGAAGGAAGGATGACCAGGATGATCTCTGTGACATTCAAGTCAGCTAAACCAGTGGTCAACGTACAGAGTGGGCATCTTGGCACAGAAGAAGTAGAGACATAAGACTGTCCACTTAATGAACAGCAATTTTCATATTTATTTTTATGTACATAAATTAAATAAATTAACTTCACTCATATTTAGATGTAGACTGGCACAGAAGTGCTCTGTCAAGGACAGGGCCAAGATCTACCTATTGCGTGCAGCAGCTTGGCCAAGCCGAGGTGGAGTGGCAGGGTGACAACAGCTCTAATCCATTCAACGTGTGCAGGCTGTGGTGTTGTAATTTATAAATGCCCGGTTAAGTGGATCATCAAATCATATTATGGACTGCTGGGTAAACTAACACTCCCAAAACAGACAAAAGAAACAAGTGAGGAGAAAACCCACGATGTCAACATGAGACAAGAGCCAGAAAGTGACACAGTACACCCTGTGATTAATGGCAGGTTTTTGTCAGCCACTCTTTATAAAGACATAGAGTCAATGTCACTTTCATCAGATGACATTCAAATTTAAATGTAACTTTTTCTAGAATATTCTTTGACATATAGATTTAATAAGGCTTGCCGGAAATGTATGTTAACTCTTACCATGATATATACAAATAACTGAAAGTTCAGTATGTTGACCTAATTGGAGACATCTGTGTGACTAAGAAAATTAGAAAGCCACTCAGTCAAGGCAATAGTTGACTTGATTGTCCTGATTAGTCAACTCAGACATCACCACACAGCCAGCCTAAATCTGGGAAACAATTCCACTGCTATCCTTTAGCATCTGAGTGCAGCCGACATTTTACAGGCAGCATCAGTAACTTACTGTTTTTGTTCCTTGGCCTTTGATTTTTCTTTCTCATATGACTTTCTCCTTGTTACAGGAGAAGGCTCCGGTATTTTCTTTTCTGATAGAGATGACTGTCTGGAACTAAAGTAAAAAAAAGACCCTTTAGTTATCTGATTTTAAATATGTACATATAATTTTGGTAGATACTCTATCTAAAATTTTAATAGGTTAACAAATGGAACGTAAAGATTATTCCTTGAGAACAGAAAATAAAACTGAGATAGGAAAATACTCCATGACTTAGTGATGGAAGCTTGACAAGTGTACATTTTTTAATGGGCAATCATATTAAATATGTGCAAACTCATTACCTTTGAATGTAAATATCAATGCCTTACTGCCAAAAAGCTATATTTTAAATATAAATGTTTTTGTTTCATTGATAATTGTTTCAAACGAAGAAAAACTGTCCTTACAGTTTTACAAGAACGAAAATATTAGAATAGCAGAACGAGAAACAATGAGATTTAATGAATTAATACTTAGGCTTAATTATAAAATAGTACTACAGGTAATCATAAAATACCAATAATAAACAATTATTTAACTAGTATTTAAGTACTAATTAGTATCTACATATATTTTAGTAAAAATATTGAATGATTTGCTATGCAACTAAAAACTCAAGACTGTGGTTTTTGTGTATGGTGGTGATAAATTTTAACTGAACAAAAGGTGTATCCCTTCTATTCTTGGCTAGTTATAGCTATTTAAAAAAAAAGAAGGAATGAGCAAATTTTCAGAAGATTTAGATGACTCCTACTTAAAAGTTAAAACTAAGTATAGTTAAATTTAGTGTGCTTGATTTTTCTAATCAGAGAAGGTCACATTTTAGAAATTCTATATCACGTAAATCATAAGGATCACTTGAGTTAATCAGTCGACTTCACGAAATAGAAGTGCAGTAATGCTTTTAAGAGTGATTATACTAAGCATGTGACCAACTCTTACATTTAGAAAGAATTACAAATTATGAGTATAGTCATCTGAGTTTATGACAACGTAAGTCATATAAAGAAACAGAGACAAAAACATATTTTCTACAACTTGTCATAAAGGATACATTTTTTTAAATAAAAAAAGGCAAATAGAAGATGTTACCTGAATCTGGGTTCCAGGCCATAGATTTAGTCTTGATGTTCCAAAAGTCCCTACTCATCTGACAGACTAAATGCTAAGCACATGCAAATTCCTCAAATCTGTCCTCCATTCTCTATCGCTGCCTTCATCAAAAGCATGTCTACACTCTGTATCGCAAAAGCACTGAAGCCGCAAGCTGTGCTGGTTAGCAATCTCTATGGGCAGATCCAGTAGTTAAGTACACAGGCCACCTCAAGCACATGCAAGAAAGCTCTGTCAACACTACAATTTATTTTGGAACTAAGGGTCACAGATGAGATTGACAGACAATTGAAGACAACAGAAGTATCTTCATAAAATGAAGACTATTATGAAAAACAGCTATTCAAGGGTAGAAAGTTTGTTATTTTGCATTATTTGTGAGTCATACGGTATAGGCCACATTTGGGGGGGCAATATGCCTCAACGCAGAGATATACTCATTTCATAAATAATCTGCTAGATCATATGCAAGGGTTAGTTTGGAAAAATGTCACTTAAAATCTTCACCAGTAAATGATCTACTTTCAATACAACTATCAAAACATACACTACACACACACACACACACACACACACACACACACGGTACACACATATACACTGAGATGTGGGAGAAATCTTTCTTTGTCCTTAAAATAATAATGAAAAAATTCTAAGCAAGATTGGTTTTGAATAGAAGGTTTTTTGTTCAGGTCATCATACATAGAAAAGAGAATACTTCCTCCTTGAAATTTTTAATAATACCAGGAAAAATGCTTTGGGCATCCACTCAGCTCAAATATGTGATGTGCTTCAAGGTAAAGAATTAAGAAGAATTACAAAAGCTCTACATGCATTAAATTTGTATTTCTTTTTTTTTTTTTCTTTGAACCATCAGCAAAGATCTACTATCCTGCTGAGGCTCTGAGAACTAGATAGGAAACTTAAAGCAAATGGAGTCTTTAAAGCTATTTATACATAATGACTATAGAATGATTTAATAGGAATAACTTTAATTTGGGTATTTTTAAATAATTTTGTCTGTAATTCATAGCTCAACTTTCATAAAAATTATATCCCTTAAGAATGATCCTAAAACTAAGAGCTAAGACAAAGCAATCCAACAAAGAACATCTTAAATAATTTTGACCAAAAAATTAGGGGCGATAACACCTGAAAGAAATAACTTCAAAGACTAGAGATCTAACTTACATAAATTTTTCAAAATAGAAATAAGAAATTAGCAACATGCATATTAAAAAAAAAAAAAACAAGCAAAAGAAAAGAAGTTAGTATAGCTGGGCCAAACTTACATGCCGCCTATCTTAGAAGGTAAGCCAGATGGGGGAGGGAGCTCTTTTTCCCTAGCAGAAGTACCACTTGTCTCTGTATTCATTCCAATCTCTTGCCCTTCTGCAACAGGTGTAAGAGGGCCAGGCAAGGAGGCATCTCCTGTACTAGTGTCTGAAGCTAGTTCACTGCTATCTGCATACAGCAATTCCATTTGAGTGGTGGTTCTCCTTCGGGCCTATTCAGAGAATGGAAGGAAAAGCAATCAGGAGCAAACTTTTGCATAGAAGATGATTAGGGAATAGAGATTTATATTAGTTTGAAATAGGTACAAACACTTAGCATGTCTTTTACTAACTAGCGAGTGGGTCAAACATAGCATGTAAGATAGTGACAAGCCAGAGCTATAGCCAGATGAGACCTGTAGAAGCTATAATAATAGCTAAACATTTGTACTGTATTTATGTGCCAGACGCTATTCTTTTTCTAAACAATCTATTACGTTGGCATGTAGATAGGCAATATCATTATCTGAATTCACAAATAAGGAAACAGACACACAGAGAAGATAAGCGATTTGCCCACGGTCATACTGCTAGTGAGTGACAAGCCAGATTGGAAGCCAGGCAATCTGCCTCAATACTACTGTCCTATCCTGCTACTTGTGGCCAGCTCCCTCAACACATAATTTTTAAAAAGAAAAGAAAAAGAAAGAAATGACCCCAAAAGATAATTGCAGGGAAGCGCAACTAAACTGAATTTTCCCACACTTAAATGCCTTCTTTAATATAATTTTTTGTTGTTTTGTTTTGTAACCATTCTCCCTTAATGGCCTTAAATAAGTGTTTAATCTTCCCACTGGATAATTCAACACCAGCAAGTATCGACTTTAAGCAGCACAGTGAGAAAGGTTATTTTTCTAGAATCTAAACTCACCGTAAGCATTCCTGTCCTTAGTCTTGATTCCTGTCCTTAGTCTTGAAAATCAACTAACTACTCTAAGTTATTAACAAATAATCAGGGTGCTTACTAGATTATAAACTTCTAGAGGGCAGGTACTCTATTTTATTTAACTCTATAGCCCCATCCCCACACTTAACAGTTGGGCTAGTACACAACTATTTAAATTATATAATCAACTTCAATTTTTCAGTGAGTGCAAAAGAAATGATATGAGATCTTGGCAATTCAAAGGAAGTAGTAGAGCACTTCAGAAAAATTTTGAAAAGAAAAAGCTGTGCATTTTTCACACTGTTAATTCTCTCCACTGCCAAGAGCCTGGGGCAGAGAGGACATTCTCTTGGCCATTCCTAACCACAGAGGTTCTTTCCAGAAGACTTTTAGACTACCGCTTGACATCTCTCTCTTCCTTGTCCCAGATGGGAATGATAGACAAAGATGAGGTTTACCTTAAGAGTTCATTCCTCTGCTCAGGATGAGAACCAAAGCATATTAGAACACTTTCTTTGATTTTTGGCAACCTCTAGTGACTTAGGATAATAAAACACAAACCACATGTTTCTAATCCAGTAACTCAAAGATGATAACATACATAAAAACCTGGAGATGTTTTCTGATTGCCTTGACCAGTGTTTTAAAAATCAGGAAATTCTACATTAAAAAAAACCTATCTTCAGCTAAGGCGCCAGCCACGTACACCGAAGGTGGCGGGTTCGAATCCCCAGCCCAAACCCGCCAAACAACAATGACGGCTGCAACCAAAAAATAGCCGGGCGTTGTGGTGGGCGCCTGTGGTCCCAGCTACTTGGGAGGCAGAGGCAGGAGACTTGCTTGAGCCCAGGAGTTGGAAGTTGCTGTGAGCTGTGATGCCACCAC
>CAUYTI010160286.1:0-45045 GCA_963575145.1 Galago senegalensis | reverse complement strand
TCTGAAATACTTTCATCAAGCTGGTTCACATAAATTTCATGTCATTTGCATAGTCATTGTGTCAAAACATTTACATTCTAGTTCTAGAAAAGTTCACTTGTACCCTTGTTAGACAGAAATATAGGTGATCTTTCCGGTTACTCTTAAGTCAGCTAGAGATTATTTAAAGTACATGAGAGGTTATGTGTGTGTTACCGTTTCATTTAAGAGACAGTTCTGTAGATTTTGATACGGGGCAGGGGTCCTAGGGCCAATCCTCTGTGGCTGCAGAGGTTTGATTGCATTAATTTTGACTTTTTCAATAATTAGGTAAAGTTGGGTTGTTTTTTTTTAAAAAAAAAAAATCTGTAATTGAAAGGCTGTAACACATTTTAAATATTTAATTGCTACTTTCCTCTACAATCTTATACATCACTGACTTGATATAGTCTTTCTACAAAATAGTATTTTCCCCATTAGCATCCCACATTCCCCCCAAAAAAAAGAAATCAGAATTTTTGTAAATAGTGGAACTTTACTAGTGGAAACACCATTAGTCAGTACAGCAGAGCAGGAATTGTGAAACCCAGGAGTGTGATGCAGAAATGAGGAAGGTCTGGCCTGTGGTCCTCCTAAAGCAGAATGTGGGTTCGCAGCTCCAGCTGATGGCTGACCCCCCAAAGTGTAGGTCTGGCGTTAGCCACCTTCCAAGTCGTCAAGAGACAAGAAACCTGGATTTTTATATGAAATCTCCCATTTCCTAGGGGTTGGCAACCAATAAATATGAAAATAAAAATAATGAAAAAATAAGAGGGAAAAAGAAAAAACTTGGGCCAGTTTTTGACCTGTATGGAAAGAGAGAAATGTAAAACACTAGGAAAGCACTGAGAAACTCTCCCTGGAGGTAATCAGGGGACCCTCCCCAAGGGTGGTGACATTTGAACTAAATTCAGAAGGAGAGATATGAAGCATGTTTTCCAGGTGGCGAGGAAGGGTGTGCGTATGTGTGTTATGGTCAGGATAGGGAGTATTTTATTTCTTTGAGACAGAGTCTCACTCTATTAGCCCAGGCTAGAGTGCCATGGTGTCACAGCTCACAGCAACCTCAAACTCCTGGGCTCAAGCTATCCTCTTGCCTCAGCCTCCCAAGTAACTGGGACTACAGGTACCTGCTACAGCGTCCGGCTAGTTTTAGAGATGAGGTCTTGTTCTTGCACAGGCTGGCTTAGAACTCCTGAGCTCACACAATCCACCTGCCTTGGCCTCCCAGAGTGCTAGGATTACAGTCATGGGCTACCGTGCCCGGACTATTGGGAGTATTAATAAGAGTGAAGGTTGCGTGTGCAAGGGCACAGACCTGTGAAACAACGTGGTCTTTGGGGATAATTTCAAGAAGTTGGAAAAGGATGCACGTGTTTGTGATGAGAGAACTGAAGGAGAGCACGGTGTTCCTGGGTAATACACCTAGTCTTGTCTTAGGAGTTTCAAGGAACACTTGGGGACACTCAGGAGGAGAGTGTTTTGATGTGATTTTTGTTCTTGTAGACTCATCCATCTGGCTGCAGAGTGCAGGATATGTCAGTGGGGAATTGGGGAGCCCAATTATGAGGGTCTTGCAGTGGTCTAGGGAGGAAATAAGGAGATTGAGTGCTGGAGAGGAGCCTTCATAAAGACGCTTAGGAAATAAAGATGCCGTGACTGATTGGATGGGCGTGGGTAGTGCCAAGGGAGAGGGGAGATGCTAAGGTGACTTCCAGGGTTGAAGCAACAGTGGGGCCGTGCAACAAAAATAGAAAATAAAAACAAGAGAAAGGGTTTGAAGGGAAGATACAAAATTCAACTTGGGATAACATGCTGAACTTAGTTTCATGGAAGAATCCTCCAGGCAGTTGCAACTGTGGTTTTAAACTTCAGGAAAGACTGTGGCTAGAGATGTGCTGACCTGGCAGTGACCATTCATGGGGACGGGTGATGAATTCTCCCAAGGAGAGAGCATGGAGTGAGAAGAAATACTCAGGGGAGCACTGGCATGTGAAGAGCGCAGTGTGAACCCCTGCGGAGGAGGAGGTGGTCAGAGAGTCCTGGGGAGCACAGAGCTGGCCAGGAAGGGAAGGGAAGGGGAGGATGCCCAGAGGTCAGGTAGGGTGAGGTCAGAATGTGCAGCCCTTCCCTGAGGATATGCCAGTGACTTCCACTGGGGCACCTGACCTTCTGCATTCGTGATCATTTTTAGTACAAGTGATTCTTACAGTTCCGGCTTTTCTCTTCTCCTCTTCCTTCAGGTTGTTTTGCCACCTCATCTAGAGAAGATCCGAGACAGACTGGCTGAAAACATCCATGAGCTCTGGGGGATGAATAAAATAGAGCTCGGCTGGACTTTCGGCAAGGTACCCGTGTCCACGGCCAGGCTGGGTGGAGGGAAGACTGCTTTGCAGCATGGAAGGGCTCTCCAAAGGCTTGAAGGAGCATGGGACCTGATGAGCCAAGGCTCCCTCCCTGCTCCCTGCCTGCCACCTGTCCAGCTTTATCTGCAGTCGATGGTCAGGAGCGCTGAGGACACCAGCTCCTCCTGGGCATGGCCTGCAGTCCGTCTTCCTTCTCCCTTCTGAACCCTGGTTTCCTTTCTTTGGGAAATACTGGCTGCAGTCATTCCTCAGTCCCTCCTTCAGAGCACTCACCTCTCCCCTTCTTCCCTTCAAAGAAAGTTGTCCTTCTGCCTGGGCGGCAAAAAGCAACTGGTTCATTGTTTTGAATCAGAATTTTACAGATGCATCACTAAGATTAACAGATACTCAGAGGAGGTTAGGGACTCTTTTGCTAGAAAGCATTTTTTGAAGGTGATATAAATTGACTGTGTTCTATGATTTAGGTAAGGTCACATCTGAGGGCGGAAGGATAGTTGAGTGTTAAAGATTCCCATGACCCCGACACTCTCAAATGATACACATTCTAGCTTAGTGATAGAAAAAGTCCCTGAGCTCTACACTTAGGTATTTATACAGCTGCATAAAACATTCTCTCCACATAAGAATGGGTGCACCATTGAACTTCCCATGTCTAGCTCAGTGCCTGTCAGGTAGTACAGGTGCTCAACACGTGTTTTTTGACCCAACAAAGGCATTGGTTGCCCTCTGGATCTGCGCTGTCCAAGACAGAGCCCGGAGCCACATGTGGCTCCTGAGACCTTGAGGTGTGACTAGTCTGGATTGAGACGTGCTATAAGTGTAAAGTACATACTGCATTTTAAAGACATAATATTGCATAAATAAGTGTAAGTACATACTGCATTTTAAAAGACATAATATTGCATAAATAAGTTGTATTAATTGCTTATGAAAATATTTTGCAATTTAATGAGTTAAATTAAAAATGCTTTATGAATATTTTACCTATTTCTTTTTGCCTTTCAAAGTAGTCTCTAGAAAATTTGAAATCGCAAATAGTGATTTCTGGCTGGCTTTACATTTCTGTTGAACGTCACAGACCCAGATCTTGCCAGGGGCATCCAACCTGCAGCTTGTGGGCCATATGCAGATTATTTGAGGACTGTTTTGCTTGTCTATGGTATCGCATACTGCAAAAATTATGCACAGAGATTCACTCGTTTTGCTCATCAGAAAGCAATTATTTTTGTTATTGTTCCTGTATTTGATGTGTGGCCGAATTCAGCTATTTTTGTTCCAATATGTAGCAAAAAAGAAGAAATGTTGGATACCCCTGCTTATAGTCCTTTACGTACTAAAGTATACTGGCTTTCAGTAACATTATGGTTATATAAATTCTGGACAAACAGGAATTGGCTATCATATGTAAAATTGCTTCTCTGGGAAAGTATGTTGTAAACGCAGACACCTGTCTGGAAATAACTCCACTGAGCATGAGCCACTGGCAACTTGAGGCCTGCATTCTACCGTTTGCTAGAGAGAAGATCATCTGTTTGCCTCTCAGCAAGCCTTTGTCTCGCCTGATGGAGATCACCTGGGCCGTATTTCAAAGTGCATTCTTTTCTGTTTTCTGATCCAGTGCCAGCTGTCAAAACTTAAATCACATTCTTTCTTCCCTTGTCACCTAGATACGAGATGACAACAAAAGACAACACCCTTGCCTTGTGGAGTTTTCAAAACTCCCCGAAACAGAGAAGAATTATAACTTGCAAATGTCGACGGAAACCTTAAAGTGAGTGTTTAATTGAGTTGAAGTCAGATAAACAGTGAGTAGATGAGTTAGTGCATTGTAACTACACTGCAAAGGTATGTCCCTGGCCTGAAAACGTGGCACGTTCTGATAAATTGGAGGGGATGATGATTATTTATGTCCCGAGAGGATTTGGCATGGTGAGTGATGGATCCACCACATTATTTAGTGTATGTATATTTCTTCCGAAACCATTTCCTGTTTGCTAGAGACAGGGAAAAGTTAGGAGGCCTAAAAAAAAAAGAAAAAAGAAAAAGAAGAAGAGAAACTTAGATTCAAAAGACCAAGCATCTTTTGCAGTTCACATTAAATCAAGAAAAAAAGATAAGGCATTTCTAAAACCAAACGAAAACATGATTGATTCACTAAAATTCAATTTGAAGACATCGTTTGGCTTCTCCACTACTCCACCTATGGACCTAATTTAGAGCCTGACTTTTCTACCCCAAGTTGGTGTCTTCTATTTTGAATTCTTTGGGGGCTTGTTACCTCGCCTCCCATCTTTGTGTTGCCCTGTTCTCTGGCTGTCAGGGCAGAAAGGTTTGACATTGTGCTTTGGTTGGTAAGACTGTGCTCTGGAAAATGCCTTGTGTCGCAGGCTCACAGGTGTGAATATCGCCAATTACACTGATGCTTCCTAAGGGCACAGCTTTGCACCCCCTGGTGTTGAGCGCAGTGCCCAGCACCACACAGGTGTTAAGAAGCAACTAGTTGCCAACGTGTGGATTGGATATTAGGATCCTACCCGTTCACAGAGTTAGAAGCACTATACAATTCTAGGGCAAATTTATAAATTGGAAAATGTCTCTAAGAGGGGCAGTTAACAAACTTCCCCTTTGTTTCCTTACGCTTGCTATCCTCTAAATAAAGAGTTGACAAATTATGGCCCATGGGACAATCAGACCGGCTCCCCACATTTGTAAATGAATTTTCATGGTAACAAAGCTGAGCCGTTGGCTTGTGTCTTTCCCGGGCCGCCTTTGCTCTGTAATGCAGAGTCGCGGCTCCAACGGAGAGGTATGGCCCACCAAGCCTAAGACATTTCCTCTGTGGCCCTCCACAGCAAGTTTGCTGCCTCCGGGTCTGAATGGACAGCACTGCCCAGCCCCCCAGCTCAGACGTGGCCAGGGTTCCCGCTGCCCTCTGCCCTGTGGTTGATCTTCACCTTCTCCCTTTCTCACATCACAGAACCCTCCTGGCCCTGGGGTGCCACATCGCTCAAGTTAATCCAGCCGCTGAGGAGGAGCTCAAGAAAGTCAAACTGCCCAAAAAGTAGGTGATTCTTTTAGTGATCCCAGGCTTTAATGCTTCAGTCTGAATGTCTAAATCAGAAGGGCGGGAGCCTTGCGTAGTGAGGCAGGTAACAACCCACATGCTGCCTAGCGCCAGCTCCAGACGCTCAGGTCCTGGAGGGGGCAGCGCCAGCTCCAGACACTCGGGTCCTGGAGGGGGCAGCGCTCAGGTCCTGGAGAGGCCCCAAGACCCTCGGCACGATGCCTGCTGAATGAGCCGCATTTGGCACCCTTCCCGCTTTTCACTCCTCTACCCAGACCTCAGATCCGTGCACTGTCTTTGGTCTTTAATACTAGCAGTTGGCACAAGTGCTTGAAAATGGTTTGCAGCCACAGCAAAGAGTCACTCCTCTGGCACCAGGCCAGCCTTATAAATCCTTTATGGAGTGGGTGTCTCTACCAAGACTTAATTTGGCCCCCTGGCTCTGCCTCTGTCCTACTCTCTTTTGCCTCCTTCATTCAGACAGGGTCACACATCCTCCGTGCTCAGACACTCACTCAGTGGCACACCCACTGGCTCCCTTGGCTGCTGGCTTGCGTGCCAGCCTGGGGTGCACACACATTCACGCACCGGTGTCATCCTTACTTAGGAGCCAGGGTGGTGGCAGCTTTACTCAGATATTCATCTTCCCCTACTCTCTTCTTAAACTCCCAAGCTCCACTCTCCAGACAATTCCCAGTGCCAAGGAAAGCACGTCTGAAAGGCAGCAGCAGAGGGGCACAGCAATCAATGCATGTCACTGCTGCCCAAGGGCAGGAGTCCTGAGGTGGGCGCCGGGCAATACTTATGCCTGCCTGCAATAGACCCCAATCTCACGCTGTTCACAGGCTCCAGGTTGGAGTGAGCCCTGGTCTGTGAGTCATCACATTTATGTTCTGGCCCTGGTCTGGGCAGTCAGTGGCCCTGGGGCCATGGATGCTCCTGGACTTGCATCCCCATAGGGCTATGATAAGCTGCTGTCCTGAGATTCGCTGCACAGTGTGCCCCCATCTTCTCCCCTCACACGGTGTATCCACCTGGACCCACTGAGCTCCTTCATATCCTCTCATTCCCCCATCAAATCACTCGCACTTGAGGCTGTGTCTCCTGGACTGAACAGCTAACATCCAAGGTTACTTCAAGTTCGCATAGTCTCTGATATGCTTTTTTTTATTCTAAGAGTAAAAGTTTAGTTTTCCAAGACTGATTGATTATATGACAGTTTATAAGAAACATTTGACTCAAGTTTTTATTCTTGCCAGTTTGGTTTTGACTGTGCTTTTGAAGTGAGATAAAAGAGTTTCTGGTAAAGTTACAGTACGCTGAGTGTGCCTGTTATTTGTAAGGTATGTAAGTTTTCTTAGAAATAAGGTTGGATTTGCGCTGACCATCTACTTTCCCTGATAGTTTCCTTTGAAATCTGTTGCATACACTGGCAAGAAGGATGGTAGACTAGGAGCTTTGTCTATGGACTTAAGATAGAGCTCTCTGTTCAGCCAGAGTGGAGCCTGTGAGTGTAGCCTCGTCTGCACAGTACTCTCACCATTGCTCTTGGTCTAAAATCTGGAATGGGGGAGTCATATAGATCTGTTCAAAATATGTATTTTGCATTTACTTGTAGCTACATGATGTCCAATGGCTATAAGCCAGCCCCTTTGGATTTGTCTGACATGAAGCTGTTACCTCCTCAAGAAATTCTAGTGGATAAGCTTGCAGAAAATGCACACAATGTCTGGGCAAAGGACAGAATTAAACAAGGATGGACCTATGGCATTCAACAGGTGAGAAGCGCTGGCTCAGGAGTGCTGGAAAGGTTAGAAGATGCAATCATCCATCCAGATGCTATTTTGCTTAGCAGGTAGAAGATCGGAAGGTGGAGGTTGCCCCTCCCATGCTGCAGTGTATTCAATATTTATGGAATCACAGAATGGGACAGAATTTATAATGATCACATTGACACTGTTGCCAGGCATAATTCCAATTTTGCAGAAAGGAATTTCTTATTCTCGATTCTTTTGTCATCCGTGTGTTGCCCAGCATAGGTGCCCACAGGCTGTACCTTATCTTGTCACTTGCATTGTAAAGAGTTGAGCTTTTGAGCCACTCTCCAAGGTCAAGGTAAGGCTCCCACAAATCAACATCATAGATCAGCAGTTCTTCTGGGATGGCCCCACTGTCTACCAGTGAGTGTGATATGGAGAGAAAGCTAGCCCAGAGGAGGGGCAAACCAGCCTGCACAGAAGCCTGAGCCCCTTACTTCAGTCCATGGGATCAAGGATTCCTATGCAGAGTTCTTGGCTTGAGCCTGAGCGCAGGGGCACAGGGAGGAGTTGGGCAGAGTTTAGAGGCAGGGTTCAGCGCCCCAAACCATCTGGCACGCTTATTTCTTGAACTGCTTCCCTCATCTTAATAATTGCCAGTGGTTGGAATAGTACCAGAGAAGTTCAGGGACGGCTGTGTGCACATGAGTTCATTCAAACCTAAGCCTCCAAACCTGCACACGACTAGAAGCCTGGAAGAATGCGACTGTGGAAACCATGGGGTATGGGGGGGTAAGATGGTTCAGAACGGCACATCATACATAGGACTATGGGACACTTATCTCTGCTTAGTCCCTCCTAGGGAGCTGAGAAGCACTCGCCCACAAACGTGTGCCTTCCACAATGAAATGGACCCACTGTGGCTCTGCCACTGTTTCCGATGCTTCTCTGTGAAAATTTGTTAAGAGGCTGCTGTGAGGAGGCTGTAACAGCTTAAATCATGGCATGATCTTCCACAGGGGAATAGTTACGCAAATCCCCATCTGCCTTGCCTTGGGCATGGAGGTCTCTAAACCAGTTTCATGATGCTTCATTTCATTCACAGGCTGGCATTATTAAAATGTGTTTTTTAATGCTAGCTTTGAGCATAAGTAAAATTTTTCCACTTATACTCATTTGATTCTGAAGAGAAGTGGCAAATATGTACACTGCTAAACATGAAGGCACTGGGGAAAGGGCTAGCAGGCTGGTAAGAGCCAGCCCGGAAGCCAGGACTGTTGCTGGGAATGCGTGAGCGGGACGAGCTACCGTGAGGTTGAAACGTGTTTTCTCAGCACCTCTTTTCTCTGGCTTCACATAGGATTTGAAGAACAAAAGAAATCCCCGTCTGGTGCCATATGCATTACTGGACGAGCGTACCAAGAAATCAAATAGGGACAGCCTGCGGGAAGCTGTTCGCACGTTTGTTGGTTACGGGTATAACATTGAGCCATCAGACCAAGAACTAGGTAATGAGTGGAGATGGTTCATTCTGGCCCCAATTGACTAAACAGGGAAATTCTAAACTTATACAGATCTAACTTGTACTATTATTAACCAGCACTAACAATCACTAAACAGCGTATTTTGTTAAACAAAAGTAATGGGACCATGCTTGCTTGATGTAACACATCACCCTAATGACAGATAAGTTTCTGTGATGAACATGTCTGTGACCCAGTCCCACAGAGAAGTTGTTATTCCCCAGGGTAGCTGAGCTCTAGGGGCCACTTGGTCACAAAACCAAGTCATCTCTTCTTTTTATTGTTTTCTAAACATGTGACTATCAGCTCACTATTAAATCAGGTAATCACCTCTCCAAATTAAATTCTAGTGCTAATTAAAATCATAATTGATGACCATGTCATTGTCATTTCACACCCCAGGAGGTGCTGGGGTGGGCCACAGAGGCAGTATTGTAAATGGTTAAGCAGAGGGCTTTGAAGTCAGACCTGGCCTCAAATCCTTAATCCTCAGTTTATTAATAGCTTTGTGACTTTGAGTCAATGATTTTACCTCTCTAAGGTAAAATGTTTTTTGAATCTGTAAAATGAAGACAATATTACTGACCTCATAGGATGCTTGTGAAGGGAAACTGAGATAGGGTCTCTAAAGGATCTAGTACAAAGTAATCCCTCAGTAAGTGGTAGCTTGGATTAATGCGATGATGGTGATGATGATGCTCTATCAATGCTACAGTGGGGAATCTATAGCCACTCTCTGCCATCGGTGTCAAACTCCTCTGAGGAATGCTACCTGATTATTAAAGGTCTGTGTTCTCTCTTTCCCTTCCTTCCTTTTCACAATAGCTGACCCAGCTGTAGAGAAAGTCAGCATAGACAAGATCCGATTCTTCCGGGTAGAGAGGTCTTATGCGGTGAGATCTGGCAAGTGGTATTTTGAGTTTGAAGTGGTGACCGGAGGAGACATGCGGGTCGGCTGGGCCAGGCCAGGCTGTCGACCTGACATCGAGCTGGGTGCTGATGACCAAGCCTTCGTGTTTGAAGGCAGCAGGGTGAGTTTGTACAGAACACTCACAACCTCAGTCTAAGTTTTCCTTCTCCAAACATTTCCCTGGACACTGAGTGTCTGGTTCCCTGGCTGTAAAGGGAGTGCTCACCACCACTGGCTAATGTAGGCATTGCATGAACATTGCCTGGTGGCTGTTTCTTTGCAATTTTGCTCTGGCGAAGGGAAGGAAGGACTGTAAGCCAAAGTCCTTCCTCTGATCAGCTCCTTATCTGCTCTTGACCTGAGCCCAAGGACCCCATTCCAGAGGTGGCTCAGATCACTATGCTGGCAGTACACTGGGAAATCTTACCAATTTACTCTAGAGATAATTCTGTACATTGTCATAGCTGTGACTAGGAATCAAGAGACTCAGGCCATCTTTTCTGATCACTTTGTGGGTCTTGGTTTCACTCATTTGTGACAGAGACCGCTCCTCCCTGTGAGTTACCCATGGTAAAGAGGTGAGGGCCCCATAGACATCATGTACCGTGGCTAGTTAAGCGATGTCACTGATGCAGTCATGTGTCCAGCTGCAAGGGCTTTCTCTGAGTCCTCAGGTTTTGTTTCCTAGGGCCAGCGTTGGCATCAAGGGAGTGGGTATTTTGGGCGTACCTGGCAGCCGGGAGATGTGGTCGGGTGCATGATTAACCTGGATGATGCCTCGATGATCTTCACACTGAATGGGGAGCTGCTGATCACCAACAAGGGCTCTGAGCTTGCGTTTGCTGACTACGAGATTGAGAATGGTGAGTCTACCACCCTGCCCGGATCCCAACTCCACGAGGTTGAAAGAACACCCAGGGAGAGCTGAGTGAGCTCCTCCATCACCTTGTTTAGGGTGCACTGTCCTTTGCATGTTTGAAACCCTATTGATAAAGACTATTTAGACTATTAATTTTGAAGAATTGGGACAAATAAGAGTGATAGTTGACCACATAAATATAAATTCTGAGCTTCCAGATAGACTGACTAAGCAGGTGTCCTCTCATTCCCTCCTCTGTGCCTTGTCATTTTAAGGTTTCCCAGTATTACAAAGAAAATGTTTATTGTATATGACTAATGTCCTTGGCAGGAGCAAAAGATCAGTGAATTAAAGAATTAGCCTTTTATTCTGATTTGTCAGTCTACATGTTTGTGTAATTGAACTTGATGCTTTGATGAGAACCGCTGAAACACAAAAGTTAGATTTAGCTGTTCCCTTGAGTGAAATATGATTTATTTTGAAATTCAGACGTACTAAAACCCAAGCAGAGCAGCCTTATTAACGGCCATGAATAGACCACAATCAAGGTACCACTTCCAGCTGCACAAAGGAGCCCTTGGAGCTTATTATTTCTTGTCTGCCTAACTATATCATGCACCCAAGGTCATTGGCATATAAGGTCAAGAGCCCTGGACTGCAAGCCAGCGGACTTGCTCCTGACATGCTGTGTGGCTCCCAGGGGATCTTGTCTGGTCTTCTCTGGGCTTTACTTTCTTCATCTATACCACAGACTAGGAGGATAGATGAAACAAAATCCGTTGTTATTCCCAGATACGAACTTCAAAGGAAGACTTTCTACCTGCTCTGTGGACACCCTGGTGCTTGGGGCAGTGCCATTCTCTGCTTCTTTGTGGCAGATGAGGAGGAGGCCATTCTGGGTCAGGAGGCCTGGGCTTATGCCCTGCCCCTTCCCCTGCCCACCAATGACACCTTAGTTGACCTTATTTAACCATTTTGGGCCTCATGTTCCCTCTCTGTAAATGATTAGGGCTCCTCGTAGCTCTTACTTTCCAAGTGCCTAGAAAGCAAGGAGAGCACAAATGCAGGACTGCGTGTGTGTGTTACAAATTCTCTTTATTCACAGAGTGTTTCTAGCTTTACCAAGGCCTCTTACATGCTTTTTATAGACACCTATTATCTACAACATGCATATCCAACTGTACCTTTAAAGAGCTTCAAGATTTTTTTTTCCAAGAATGAACTATTTGGAGAAATAAAGTTTGCAAGTCAATCTGTTTTCCTAGAAGGACAGGATGACTAAAGTCAGACAGGATCTTAAACCTTCTGAAGAGGTATAAAATCAGAAGGAATCCTATTTATGGGCTCAGTGGGAATGAGGTTGCCAGCAGGAGGAATGGCTGGTTCAGAGGCAGAGGGGCATGAATACTGTAGATGGGCACCAGAGCAGTGCAGAAAGGCCACCAGATGCTTCCCAAGTGGTGGTCACCTGCCGTGCTCTTTCCCTGAGGAAACAAGGAAAACAAAGAAATGAGAAAAGTCAGGGACAGCCCCCAAGAAAAGCAGCACCCTGGGGCAGAAAGAGTACTAAGATCAGGGACTGTTTCCTGGCTCTACGTGGTGTGAGCTGCAGAAAGTTGCTTAGCTATTAGCCTTTGGGAGGAGATAGGATTCCTGTGTGTTGTGCAGACTTATAAGAACTTGTTAATGTCAAAAGCCTTAATTTTCAAGATGTGGTCTCTTTGTTAGAAATGCAGACTCTTACTTGCCCCAGTCTGGAATCAGAAACTGCATTCTGCTGAGATGCTCCAGTGAGGTGCATGCACGTTTAAGTGTGAGAAGCAACAGTCTAAAGCATACACAGAGGCAAATATTAGCAGCATTAAGGAGTTAGTTTTCTATGTAATAACTGTAAAATAAGATGAACATACAAAAAGGTTAATAATTTAATGCAAAGCAGTAAATTATAAATGGCAAGTAACTAATACAGAATGCAAAGTCTGTAAGGAGGGGATTTGAATTGAATAAATAAAGAATACAAGTTGTCTGTCTCTAAGGAGAAAGGTGTCCTTGTCAGGGAGTGTACCTGAAGTTTCGGGAAGAGGTAGAACAGTTTGACCCACAGACTTATATGTGGAATTAATGGATGGTGAAGCTGGAAAGATAGATAAGGTGCAGATAAGAGAGCCTCAACTACCACACTCAGCCTTTTCATTCAAGAAAAATTGTCTACTCTGGGCCAAGCACCCTTGCACGTCACCCTCCAGGAAAAGGATAGTGGGGAAGGCACTTGCCATCAGGTTTGAGCAGAGGGATACTATAAGAGATAGGCATGTTTTAGGATAATCCTGCCTTTACAGATCTTCTGTGCTTAATGAAAAACATGCCCCATAGGCCTTTCATGTACAGGGACATGATTTGACCTTCAGAATACAAAGTCTATTATTAGGATGCGGTTTTATAATAGAATTGTGCTGTAATGTTAGCACAGTATACCGCGGTATTGTATCCCACTTTAATAATGCAGAGACAAGATAATTGGAAAGCCCTTTCAGTTCTGTGATGGCTCTAGAGTTGGTAGAGGGGCAGTTGAAAGGAAGCCAGCATGGCATTCTTCAACAACAATAGCCCAGGGGCCTGGAATAGCGGTACACCATCTCTCTGCACTCTGCAAAAGCGGGAAGAGGCAGCAAATCTTGCCTTGGGTCGTTAGGAGAAGCCTCTGTTGAAAATAAAACATTTTCCTAATTGTAGACCCCCCCACACACACATAAAGTAAAATGTCCCCGATGCTTGAGTTCTTCTGGTCACCAGCAAATCAGTCTGGATGCAGGCCATTACCCCAGAGGCTGTGGGAAGTCTTTAGCCTTTTGGGGGAGAAACAGTGACAGACATAACAGTTCATGCCTGTTTTTTTCCTCCAGGTTATTCCGTCCCCTCCATCCTCTTCTGCATTGGAGGTGATATGCCCTTATCTGCTTCATTAGGATTTTTCTAATTATTGTTCCCACCCCGGGTCCCTGGCCTGGACCATCACAGCTGTCTGTATTGTCACCAAGGGGTGTCTGAAAGCTCAGATGCCTCCGAAGTGAAACCTTTGCTATTCACTTTCTCTTTGCCTCCACTTAAAGTAAAGAAAGATAAAATCCTGAACATCCTGCTGGGCCTCAGAATGTGACATCCAGAAGAGGTTTGGTGTAGTCTCCTGTGCACCTCTCTGCCAGGCATTCCCCTGAGGGATATCCTGCCTCCCATTCACAGCCCCAGGCTGTTCCTGCCCATCGGCCTGTGGACATTTACCAGAACCCCCAGTTCTGTGGGCGGGTCCTTGGTAGACAGAAAATAAAATTTGTCTGTAGATGCACATATTGGTACCCAGAGTTCCCTGTGATTCTCTCTCCAGATGAGTGTGGCTGTGGCAGGGAGGAAGGCCTCTTGGCTCCTGTGTTTTCTACAAAGTTTGTGACCATGGCAGCATTGTCCCTGAACTCAGTCTGTTCAAGGCTTAGCAGAAAGCAAGAAGGAATGGGTAAAATATGGACTGCTGGATTGAGACCCTCAGAAACACCCCCAGAATGTGCTGAGCAGTCACCTAACCACCTTACTCCAAGATCTCAATTTTTCCCTTACTCTTAGTGATTCTCTTTCCTGTCCTTCAGTTTGAAATGGTTTGAAAATGGATCTAACATTTAGATTTTCTAGAGAGCTGGCTGCTTTCCATAATCCTGAATTATAGGAAGATGACCTCCCTGCTATCTTGCTTCCTAATCACAAAATCAGTATGACATCTTATAATACCAAGTTTATCAGAACCTCGAGTCCTCTACAAAATGTAATGTATATGTTCTTGCCCTTTCTTTTCTGGGGTGAGAACTCTGTGTACATACTGGTGCAAGACAGTGCCATTTGTAAATTTCCCTCTCTCTCTTCAAAGACATCAGCATCGTTACATCTCTTAGGCTGCTTGTAAGGAGGAGGTATTCTTTTTTTTTTTTTTTTTTTTTATTGTTTGGGATTCCTTGAGGGTACAAAGAATTAGGTTACACTGATTGCATTTGTTAGGTAAAGTCCCCCTTATAATTGTGTCTCATCCCCAAGAGGTGCACCACCCACCATGACTGCCCACCCCCCCTCCCTAAGAGGAGATACTCTTCATTGGTCTTTCTTCTCACTTCTCTGGTCTCATTTGAGCCTACAAGTTGAGTTGTGTATATGGTACAGAGCCTTGTCTATGACACTCAGGGCTCATGGCAATGCTGTGTGACCTTGCCAAATGGATCCTTATATCTGTATCAATTCCAGAGAGTCATATGGCCACCTACATGACTCAACATTTAAGTTGGCAACCTGACAATTAAGTTCACAAACTCTTCCTAGAAAAAGTACTACATACCTTATTGCTGAATATCACCATGGTCACCTCTGAAGGACTGCCCTGGGAAGATATGCACCAATGGCAGCTCCTAGTCTGCCCTTCAAAGCAATTTTGGAACTCTTTTTTTCTGGAATGACAATCAGAGCTATCATCATATTACCTTTGATGTTATGAACATCAATCAAAATGTCTTTCTTTCACTATTTCCTTTATCTTTGGGTAAAGAAAAAGTCACGGGGGGCCAGATCAGGTGAGTAGGGAGGGTGTTCCAATACAGTTATTGGGCTACTGCCTAAAAAGTCCCTCATAGACCACGCCTTGTGAGCTGGTACATTGTCCTGATGCAAGAACCATGAGTTGTTGGCCAAGATTTTCAGTTAAGATTTCCCTAACCATTTTTCTGTCCATGTGTACTTCGTCTGTTATGCTTCTTACATTCAACTGACAATTTTGATGCACAATTTGACAAATTCTTGCAGTATTTTCACCAGTTCTGCTCAGTTTCATCTGGCTGCTCTGACCTCTCTTCATCAGTGATGCTTTCTCATCCCTCAGAAAAACGTTTAATCCATTTGTACCCTGCCGTTTTCTTCATGGCGTTTCCCCCATAAACTTGGATTAACATGTCCCTGATTTCACTTCCACTTTTGCCATGTTTAACAAGAAATTTAATGTTTATTTGTTGCTCCAATTCAAGCTCTGACATTCTCACAGCAGCACAGAAAAACACACAGTAACTCACCAAGGCACTATCATACATCGACATGAACACAGCTGACACATGTATGCCAAGGTTATGAAACCTTACCGAGTTGTTTGTACCAAGCTGCCAGTGCAAACATGTGGTGGCAAGTTAGCAAACTTAATTGTCAGTCCTCACAGAGGTAGCCCTTTATCTCTAAGGGCCTGGAGTGTGTTGTCATGGGTCTCCAGCTGCCTCATCTAGAGGCAAACTGGTCAACTACAGGACACTTTGGAAAATCACTTGAAAAGCAGAGAAAGAGTTTTTCTCAAAGCAGATTAGTTTAGCTAAGAATTAGGAAACAGGCTTCCTGGCCTCAGTCCCCCTTGCTTTCCCTGAACTCCTGCTCAGGCAGCTTTACTCACATGCTGGCTCTGAAGGTTACCAAATAACAGACATTGAGCAAGTTATTAAACTTTCTAAGCCCCAGTTTCCTCATCTGTAAAATGAGCATAAGAATGAGATAAATCTGTAGCGCACTATGCCTGACAGTTACAGTATTTCATAAATACCAGCTGCTGTAGTTTATCACATCCCTGCTCCCCCTTATCTGTCTCTGATGCAGAGTTATAAACTCTCAAGATGACTTAAGTAAAAAAAGTTTTGGAAATGGAGAGATCATTAGCTAGAGCCTCCTTGTCGGGTGAAAGAAGCTGGGTAAATGTATTTGGTTATCAAGTCTTTTTCCCCCAGGAGAATATTCCGGTACCATATGAGAAATCATCTTTCCTCTCTGTCCATTTGGCTTTTCTCTTTTCTGACTCCAGCCGTGGATTTAGCTATTCTTCCATGCTTTCCAGAGCTGCCCCGGCTCTGCCCACTTGGCCCCCAGGAGGTCCTCAGTGCTCTTTGCCTCCTATTGTGCCTGTGACTTTTGTTTCCCTGCCTATTGTCTTGGATTGAGGGCTTCTGCCCCACTGGGACAACACTTTACCCTGTAAAGAATGCAGCCCTCTGCTCTGGGACACAGCTGCTGTTTAAAACTAGGGCATTCATCTCCTGTGACTCCTCTGTTATATGTTGACTGACAGCTGGCCTATGTGTGACTCAGGGTGCAGGATCTCATCCCATTTGCCCTTGTTGTGACCTTGGTCAAGTCTACTGGCTCCTTAAGGCTTCAGTTTTACCTCAGGAAAGTGCTGGTCCCTCTGCTGATGCTTGGAGAGGATGAGGAGCCCAGGTGCCTTAGGGAAAAAAGCTTCATGCAAATATTACCTTTTCCCCTTACATTGTCAGTGATTCTGTAAGTAGGAAATTATTTCTATGTGTCAAGCCTAACTCTTGTCCCTACTTCCTACTCAGCTTTTTATACCTGCTCACTTATTTCACTCTTCAGGTTCATGGGGGAGAGAGATTTTCTTTAGACATCCTAATCTGTGCTCACCCCAAGGTAACAGTGCTTCATGATCTTTATGATCTTAGTTCCAAAATAAAACTATTAGACTTGCAATTTTCTGGGTTGAGATCCCCTTTTACCAGAGTAACAAAAATACTGTGCTGGGGGTAGGGATAGGTACAGTGAAAGCATTCATGCTTTCATATTCCGTTCCTTATCCCCATTTCTGTAAGCTCCTTGGGAGTGGGATATTTTCTTCTCTGTCTTTCATACCTTGTTGCAGCACATAGCAGAGCTCTCTGTCCCTATTGGGAATCCGAGAAATTTTGCTGACAAGCAATTCTTATTCTACACTGTGGTCAGATTTCCAGCCATTCCTTCAAAACATCTCTGTTGACAGAAGGGAGAAGATTCCATCTATCACAGTCCCAAGCACAAAAATGCCAGAAGCATAGCAGTACTCAGGATGTCACATGAATGGATGCTTCTCTGATTAGTCAGTCCATCTATAGTTCTAAGGGAAAGGGTTGCTGCTCCATTCTCAGTCTTTGATGGCCCTGAGAGGAGGCTCTTTGTAGACACTCACCAGCATTCTTCTATTATTGGATTAAAGTTGTCTCTTACTTAGAACACATATCTATGTCCTGGATGAGTTCAGAATTTCTGAAGCAAACCAACCAATTTTTGTGAGATTTGCTTTTCGCTTATGTGACTTATTTATGTGGAAACACCATGGCTTAGATAACAACATATAAGCACTCACTCTAGAAATAGTACATTTGGAAGTTCATTGAGCTTCTTCAGGACAGCTATTTGGAATTCTTTGTCTGAAAGATTATATATGTCCATTACTCCAGGATTGGTCACTGGCACCTCATTCAGTTTGTTTGGCGAGGTCATGTTTTCCTGAATGTTTTTGACACTTGTGAAGGTTCACCTGCGTCTGGGCATTAAAGATTAGGTATTTATTTTAATCTTTACAGTCTGGGTTTGTGCAAACCTGTCCCTGAGAAGGCTTTCCAGGTATGCAAAGGGAATTGAGTATGATGTCATCTTTGGTTTATGCAGCCATATCATCCCTGGGAGTGCCCCATGTCTGGGAATGCTGTGACCCTGGCAGATTCCTAGTGGCACCAAGTTGATGGACTTGGATAAGATATGAGAGAATTCCCTTGATTACCAACTAAAATCTTTCACTCTCTACCCTCATTCCTTGTACTGGGCTACCAGAGTTGGAAGAGGAGTGATGGGGGACTTCCTTGTGGCCAGCAGGAGAGGTCATACCTGAAGGCATCCCAGTTTACCCAAAGCCTATGGTGACTTTGCCTGGCTACCTCTGATATTTATTCAAATCCCAAAGGCTATTTAGTGGGCAGATAGTGAATCCTACCAGGACTGGGTCTTCCCTTCAGAGCATCATGCTTCTTTCTAGTGGACCAGGGTGGGTCCAGAAATGCCTTCCAACTAAGGGGCTTCATGAGTCTGCTTGGTGCTTTATTTTATCGTGGGTGAGCTGCCACCCAAGTGGCTCTCCAACACAGCACTGCCAGGGGCTGGAAGAGGCATGGCGTAGGCAGTGCAAGACTCTTTTCTCCCTCTTAAGTGCCTCTTTCCTTGATATAATGTTAAAACCAGATGCTGTGAGGACTCACCTGGGTTTTGGTTCTTCTCAAGGTACTTGTTTGTGTGAACAGTTGTTGAATTTGGTGTTCCTGGTGAGGGGCAATCTCTGGAGATTCCCAAAACATTAGGCCATTTTGCTCCATCCCCTCTAAAGAGTGCATTTTGGCCTTTGTGTCTATGAAGGAAAGTTCTTCCTGTTAAACATAAATGTTCCCAAAATTAGCCTCTAAATTTCCCTCCAAATGAACACTTCTGTCCCAGATTTTTTTTGATGAAATTCTAACCCCTGTTTTATCCAGCACCCTCAGAGATATCCCTTCCCTTCCAAGCACTCTCTGCAGCCTCAGCTGTCTCCAGCTGCCTGCCTCTCACATCCTCCCAAATCCAAGATAATTAGCGCTTTCCCTGCTTTGCTGATTTGTTGGTCCACAATTATGATTTATAAATAGCCCACAAAACAAGAACATCAAACAATTTGAACTTCTGTTTTGGTCTACCCTGCATGGTAATTTTTTAAATGATCAGGATACAGACACAGGCTTGGAGAGATGGTATCTGTGGAGAGGAAGAGAGGAGTTTTCTTTGATTCCTGTTTGAAACTCTCACTTTCCCACTTAGGTGGGGAGGAAGACAGTGGCCTGGGTGGATGAGAGTTTGTGAATTGTGTTTTGTAAACAGGTAGGATCATAATGCTACCATTTAAAACTTCTTAAAGCTAGTGCTAGAACGATACTCTCAAAACATGAATGGCCTCTCATTTCACTGGGGAAGATAGTGAGGTCCAGAAAAGTTAGGCGTTCTTTGGCCCCTGTCATTCTTTTCTATTTAAATAAATTTTATTGTGTATATTTAAGGTATACCACATAGTGCTTTGGGATACATATGGATAGTAAGAAGGTTGCTATGGTGAGCCAAATTAACATACTCACCATCTCGCATCAATATCCATTCATTTGCTTTTGTAACAAAATCTGCTCACCAAGTTGTTCTTTGGGTTTGCTGTGCTGTTTTTGTTTTTGGTAGTATTTAAAATTTCACAGAGCTTAAGATCAATTTTAATTAAGGCAGAGATGAAGCATCTCACTTTTTCTCTTATTGGTTAACTTTTCTACTTGATATTTACTTTCATCTTAAGAATACCCTAAGCCTAATGATTATTTTTCCCAAATCATTTTGAGCCAAGCTTACTTTTCTTTGCCATTACCAAGGCCAGCGGTAGTCTGGGCTCACAGCTTCCTGGGAATGGTACCTGTGGGCTGAAGCAGGGTGCCCTTGAACTCTTCTGCAGGCTTTGTGCCCATCTGCTCTCTGGGGCTGTCTCAGATCGGTCGCATGAACCTCGGGACAGATGCCAGTACCTTCAAGTTTTATACCATGTGCGGCCTCCAAGAGGGCTTTGAGCCCTTTGCTGTTAACATGAACCGAGATGTTGCAATGTGGTTCAGCAAGCGCCTCCCGACGTTTGTCAACGTGCCAAAGGATCACCCACACATCGAGGTAAGGTCACACATCATGAGTGGCCGGGCAGGCAAACCAAGGTACTAAGCTCCCACTAAGGCTCCTGTCACCAGACTTCTGCTTACCTCAGTCCCTGCCTGGATGCTTCCCCACCACCTCCCCATCCACCCTCAGGTAGGAGCAGGCACCTTACTCAGAGCAGCTCACTGTCCTCTTGGGAGAGACAGTCACCCTTGCAGGTTGATCCCCAGCCTTTGGGCCACCACATTTTCTCCAGATGTGCCTACACCAGTAATGTCATAGGGAGGCAGAAGCCAGAGACTGTACCCTGTGCTTTAAAAAATAAAAAATGTAATGCCTATACTCACAATTTCAATACCTGTTTTTATCTGCTTATAACTCGATATCTTTTAGTCCCTGCTTAATTTCTTTGGTGCAGTCTCCAAGATGTTAAGTAGAGGTGTGGTAGTTGATTATAACACCTCCAGGGAGGCAAAGAAGAGACCAAGATTGTAAGGGGCCCAATCCAGGTCCTGGTTCTGAGTCTCCCTGCCTCTTCCTGGTGAGCTGACCATGGTTTTCTGTGATGGGCAAAGGCAAAACAGTGGATGGAAAGCCACACAGAGCAGCCCCACTGCAGCGTCAGTCAGGGAAGTTTTAGCGGCTCGCTTCAGCCTCACCATAAGTTCCTTCCCGGACCCTCCAGTCTGAATTCAACAAGCATCAACTCCTACACCCCCATGTCTCCCTCAGTCTTAAATAGGAGGGACTGTTACTCCTGTGATTCCCCCCTGACTGTCACTTTAGAGAAGTAGATCTTCCATTTTTTGGAGGCCCTGAGCCCCTTTGACAAAGTGACAGACTCTGGAGACCCTCCACTTAGAAAAAGACAGAAACCACACGCAAATATTTAATCACTCATAGACCCCAGGACAAGGACTGTTCTCTAGAGGGCAGACTGAAGCTTAGGTTATAAGAACTTTTTTTTTGTTTTTTTTTTTAAAGAAAGTCTCACTTTGTCACCCTTAGCAGAGTCCCATGGCGTCATAGCTCACAGCAACCTCAAACTCTTGGGTTCAAGCAATTCTCTTGCCTCAGCCTCCCATGAGGCTGGGACTGACTATAGGTGCCTGCCACAATGCCCAGCTATTTTTAGAGACAAAGTCTCACTCTGACTCAGGCTGGTCTCAAACCTGTGAGCTCAGGCAATCCACTTGCCTCGGCCTTCCCAGTGCTGGGACTATACACATGAGCCACCATGCCTGGCAAGAATGTTATTATAAGTCTCAGTTTGCTGTGTCTTCGGCAGCACTCGTCTCACACACATTTCAAAACTCCAGTTTTGATCTTTCTCCCCTCTTCAATGCTTATGCCCAGGAACTGCAAATTTCCCTAGTATTATAGGAGGCTTCGGGAGGAACCTCAGCCCCCAGGCTATGACTATGGCCCAGAAAAGAATAAGGCTGGGTAGTGGAAAGTGCACCTTCTCAGGAGCAGGACGTCCTTCCTGAGCTTTGGACTTTCTGGTGCTTTTTCCCTCTGATAGTCCCCTAACCCAGTGACAAGCAAAATCTTGGGAAGCATTCTCCACTTTAGCTATCTGCCCTGACCTAAAAGGTCAGCCTCTGCAGATAGGACCCTGTACCTCTCCAGCATTTATTCTCTACCCCTGCCTTGTGGAGAACCCAGTGGTCATGTTTTTAAATTTCTGATTTCCGTAGGCAGGAGTAGGTCTTTATTTTCTATAGGACAGGACCCACGTGATGATGAGACTCACAGCGTGGCTATCACTGGTGAAGCTCGCTCTCCCAGTCCACAGAATCACGCATTTGTGATGCATGTCAAAAAAGGAATAAGGGCTGGGGTTGCGGTCAGGCCCTCCGGTGTGCCTGGGGTAAAGACTTGTGTTTCCAGGTCATGAGGATTGATGGCACTATGGACAGCCCGCCTTGCCTCAAGGTGACCCACAGGACGTTCGGCACACAGAACAGCAATGCCGACATGATCTACTGCCGTCTCAGCATGCCTGTCGAGTGCCACTCCTCCTTCAGCCACAGCCCCTGCCTGGACAGTGAAGCTTTCCAGAAGAGGTGAGGGTGAGGCTTCCAGCTCCCAGAGGTGCTCGCCGTGTCTGCTGGGAAGTTGGCGTTCTGCTTGTTCTTTATGCTACTTCAGCAGAAGAACTCAGGGCTAGGGTTGTCTCTGCTTTCAGTTAGGTAAAGAAATGAGGGTGTGTATGCACGCATGGGCATACAGGTGCACCTGTGTATTTGTGCAGTGCAGAAAACCAGTCGTGCTAAACACTCCCACATGGTGGAAAAGGTTCTGCTCTGTTTATGCTGAGGCCGTAGCCTCCTTGCTGCCCATGATTCCTGTGTTTTGGGAATAAAAGGAATGTGAGTGAGTCCATGTGAGGGTGTGATTGTCATTGGTTTGGGTGTAATTAGAAGTTTCCGGAGGCAGATGCTGCATTCTTTGCATGGCAGGGCATTGTCCAACCCTGCAGCTGTGTAACTCATGAGCAATGAGACTTCTTTCTTCAATAAGGGACATATCTGTGCCTTGCTATCTTTCTCTCCTTTGGTGTCTCTTTTCAATCATTCACGTCTGCCAGCTGGAGCCATCTTGTTCAGGTTTCCTAGGGTTTCACTATCTACCAAGCTTTTAAATAAGCACAGCTGCTAGAGAGACGAGCCTAACCTATTCAGAGGTTTTCCCATCCCTGCTCTCAGCTCAGACTGGGCTGAGGAACAAGAGTGGGAAGTCACAGCCCTGCCTGATGGTAGCAGCTTACAAATGAACAGGTCCCAAGACTGGTTACAGTCACTGGCGTTTAGGCAATAGCCAGTTGCCTGAACTTGCCTTGATTGTTAAAGGTAGATACACTGCCTGTCAGAACCGTGGGATTCTCGATACAGCTGAGTAACTAAAACATGGATTATCTTCCCCCCAGGAAACAGATGCAAGAAATACTCTCTCATACAACAACAGTAAGTAAATGTGCTCAATTATAGTTTTAATTATTTGATTCTTTGTTGTGCCTGAGAATATGCCCCTTACAGCAAAGATCTGTCTAGAGATCCCCTTTAATTGCCAATTACTCTGTCTTTTAATATCCGTCTTGAAGCTACCAGAACACGTCTGTGGCATTTCTCTAATGGGAGGAAGACAAATAGTTATTCAGTGCAGAGCAGAAGCTCTACCTGGAGCTCCTAATTGGGCATCATTGTATACTTGTTGCCCATTTGCCCTTGGGGACCCCGCGCTGCCTTTCTGATTGAAATGAGCAGCAGTCGGAGGGCTCTCAATTAGATCCTTTTGTTTGCTCTTTTGTGCAAACTTCCCTGAGCTAGCTTCCCCCGCTCTGTGTACTGCTGTGAGTGATGTTGACAGCAATCGAATGAAGAGCTGGAGCAGGAACCTAGCTAGTCCAGAAGACAGAAGCGGCTTTTGGTCCCCTTTCCATAGCTTGAAACAGTCAGAAGGCAGCACTTCCTAATTTCTTTCTTTCTCTTGTTCTTCTTTAGCACTTGACCCCCCCCCCAAAAAAAAAGTCTATGGACAAAATGTATATCAACCCTTCTATAAAGCTACCCTATAACCCTGAGCTCATGGGGTAACCAGCTCAGGAGTAAGCTCCCTACTGCAGCCAGGCCCACATTTAGGATGTGTAGGACACTGTGCTTGGCACATTGTGTCACCTGCCTATTCAATCTCCATTTAATTCATTTAAAAGTGATTTAATCAGCAGCCCCTGTGAGGCCAGTGTAATGCACGGAGAGGGCAGAAGCCCTGTCTGAGCCCACATGATGAATACCTCGCCGTGCCAAGCTTCAACACAGGTTTGTCGGGCTGACCCTTTTTTCTTCCATTCCAGTAAATTTGACAGACTACAAATAAGAGCTACTTCATTAAGAATAAATCTGCTCAGTTTCATAAAGGACATGACGAGGCCGTCACCTTCCTTCACGCTGTAGCTATTATTGTAACATGGTGACAACCTCAAGGATTGTGTGGCCCCTGCGAGAAACCCCTGCACTTGTCAGGCCAGCCTGGGGTTGGGCGTGATGGCCACACAAAGCACATTTAGCCACAACTGGGCTTTCTCTTTTGCAGCTTCTCTCAACACTTTCAAAAAAAAAACTCCTTGGACCTTCCTGTAGATCTAGAAAATAACAGGAGTGCTCTGACCCTTGACTGTCTGTCGGAGGGCGAGGACTGTGTCCCGCTCTGCCGCCTGGTGCTGAGCACCCTGACCAGCTGCTACAGATCCACCCACAGCAGCTCCTGATCCCACTGTCAGCATCTGCTGGGTAAAGGGTGGTCAATTAAGCTCTTGCCTCTCCAGGTGCTAAAACAAAACAGAGAGGGAAAATTTAGGAAGCCCGAGTACTTTAGTCAGCCTTCCTTCCCGGTCCAGAGTGGGGTCTGCCTCTACAGCAGTGTGTGCTCTCTCAGAAAAAGAGGCCAGGTGGGCCCCTGTGTTGTCTCTGCCTCTCCAGTCCCCACCACTGACCCCTCTGTGGTCTCTCCACAGCAGTGCTACTACGCGGTCCGCATCTTTGCCGGCCAGGACCCCTCCTGTGTCTGGGTCGGATGGGTAACTCCGGACTATCACTTGTACAGCGAAAAGTTTGACCTGAATAAAAACTGCACGGTGACTGTCACCCTGGGGGATGAAAGAGGCCGGGTCCACGAAAGGTAAGGGGGCTCCATCGAGGCGAGGCTGGCCTTACTCCCTCCCCTACCTGATCCCCAGCCTCTCTTAAAAGGAGAAATTGAAGCACAGCTTTGAAAACCCTGAAGTAAAAGGGGCCTGGGGGGTCACCATGACAGTGAGAAAGAGTGCTAGTAGAAATAGCAGTAATTTCATTACATGTATAAATCATGACCCAGGGATGGGAAAGTTAGACACCAGAAGTCTGTGGTTTTTCTATGATATCTGAATTTCTACAACAACAGAACAAGACAAGAGAAAATCCCTGGGTGCATGAGAGAAGCTGGTTCAGAAGAAATAAAAAGATGAGCCGCATCTTACATCAGGTTAAACTCAGAACCCTAAAGACTGTAAGAGACGTGCAGAAATCACTAATAATGGTCTCTGAATGGAATTGGGGCTCTTTGGGGAAAACGTGTTTTAGGCACACCCACAGCCTCACACTGGCCTGCTGGTACTGTGAGAAGGAGTCCTTGGCCACATGGGCCCCCCGGGTGACTCAGGAGACCGGGACTGGTTCCATTTATGTTTCTCACCTCTGTGTGTATAGGAGCATCTTTTCCCTACACAGCCATGCATAGAGATATAAGTTGTTTCTCAAGCTGGCCTTTACTCTCCACAAAGACAAGACCATCTTGCAGTAGTCAGTGCTCCTCAGAAAACACTGTCACCATGGGCTCAGAGCCAGAGGTGAGTCACCATCACTTGTGCCACGACGGACCGTGTAGGCAGTGGTGGAGACCACCAGCTCTGCAAACAAGCTGCCTGGGTTTCCAGGGTTTACTGTGAACATTACACTACCTTGCACCCATCACATAACCTCACTGGGCCTTGATCTCCTCATCTATGACATGAGAATAATAGTTCTGATCTCATAGAGTAGTGGTTCTCAACCATCCTAATGTCACAAACCTTTAATACAGTTCCTGTGGGTCACAAGCCACAGGTTGAGAACCACTGTCATAGAGTATTGTAAGGATTAAATGAGTTGATTGATCGAAAAATGCTTAGGACAGCACCTCAGCTTAAGCACTCAATAAATATTAACTATTATTGTTTTTGCCGTTATTGATTATCTATCATGTTATGAGAGTCAGGACAGATATTATAACCAACACTGGGTTTAGATTGGAAAGGAAAACTTGCAAAAGCAATTGACCAATCCAGGTTTTGTTCTTCAGCCATCAAACAAAAAGGCAGAAATGTCTATGTCATTTAAATTGTTTTTTAAATTTTATTTTATTCTTATTTAAGACTCTTCCCCGAAGAATGATTTGGGTTTATTGCTCCAGTTTGCTGGTTCTGCCACACCAGGCAAATGACTTGATTTATTTAAGCCTCAGTGACTACATTCATTGTGAAATGAACTGACATGTGAGCACTAACCCAGTACAGGGTAGGCACTCAATAATTCTTAGTTCTTTGTCCCACATAAAAAGAAAGAAATACAAAATCAATTTTCAGATGTTTGGGGGCATTTTGAATTTGTGCTTTTAAAATATGACCAGAGCTGGCCACTTCAGATTCCCATGGCTTTAATACATCACTAATTGAATTCTTCATGAGTCATTCATGTAGTTAGTACTTTAATCACTGAAAAGCAGTGCCAACAGGCTGCAGTTAAGCCTTTATGGTAATCTAACAATGCTATAACTCTTAGGAAGAGGCAGTTTCGGGCAGTGCCTGTGGCTCAAAGGAGTAGGGCGCTGGCCCCGTATGCCAGAGGTGGCGGGTTCAAACCCAGCCCTGGCCAAAAACTGCAAAAAATAAAAATTAAAAAAAAAAAAAAAAAAGGAAGAGGCAGTTTGCACTGGCCCCTGCCCGAGGGCTCTCCCACTGAGTAAACAGCCCCATGGTTGCCCCAGAGGAGAGAGGAGGAGATAAGAGTGCTTACAGAGGGGATTTCTGCTCTCCAGGGAAAGTGATAGATTTCTAGAGCCTGAGGGAACCTTGGACAATCCTAATGGAACCCTTGGCTTTCCAAATCAGAACATAGTCCAGAGAAGTACAGCAACTCTGAGAGGCTGTAGCAGTGATTTTCAAACTTTTCTTTCTCACAGCACACTTAAATTATGTTGATCAAAAGAAAAGAGTAAAAAAATATCTACTGACTATGCTTTGAACTTCTTTCAATAATAATTCAATGATCTTTAAAAATTTTCGCGGCACACCAGTTACAAATCACTGGTCTGCAGAGTCTGTAGATTCTGGATTCCTCCACCGTAAGGAGCTGTACACACTTTTCTGGCCCCTGGAATGGCCTTGTCTCCACACAGCTGAGACTCCAACAGGAAGCCAAGCTGAGTCACATCAGATTGACCTTGAGATGTTTAAAGGGGCTACTCTTACATGAGGTGGAGAGTCACACTCTAACTAGAGCACAGTCATGCCATGTGACTTGAAGGGACCAGGCCCCTCCAATGATATGAACCAGGATGAGCTTGACAGGAGACAGAATCAGCTACCTCTTGTCATGGTCCATTGTGAAGGGCTCTGCAAATCACTTCTGCCACTGTGTGGCCTCTCCTCAGCCCACCCAGGGTGTGAAACCCTACACTTCAGGAATCAGGCTTTGGAGCCCCAAAGGCTTTGAGGTTATTATAGCTTGCTTTTAAGTATAAATGCTCATAATTGAGTTCTACATTCTTGGTTTGGTTAACAGACAGCTGAGAAAGACACCTAGGTTGACAATTAGTCAATAGTGCAGGAGCCAGAGCCCCAGGGTATTGGGCAGGGTGGGGTGGCAGGGAGGTGGCAGGGCACCAGAGACAGATGCTCCCTACTTTTAAGTCTTCCCAAGCTGGCTATCCGAAGGAATATGGGCCTGAGTTTAAGGGTTTTACCACCTTTTGCCATGGATAGCGAACTAGAACCCTGAACCCAGGTTTTTATTTCTGCCTTTTATTCCAAATCCCAGTATAAGTTCACCTAATGTAATCACCCTCAGTCTGTGTCTATTTCCCATCTGTAAGGTAGGAGTATTACCGTCTCCGTTATCTGTTTCGCCAAGGTGAATTGACCTGGAGTCAGGAAACAGTTATAGAACATTGTGCCCTTTGGAAGGAGGTAGCCTCAAAAATTGTCATATCCCTACACCGAGTAGCTCACACCTGAACAAATTGGGCCAAAGATGAATGAATTCATATAAGAAAAAAATTATTTGAGGCTGATGAGAAAGCTTCATTAGAAAGTTTCTGGGGCATTTTTATTCCTGAGTCTTGATCACAAGCTGTCCCAGTCCAGATTCTGAGCCTTTTCCTCTCTATCTGTGACTCCTAGTGTGAAACGCAGCAACTGCTACATGGTCTGGGGTGGGGACATTGTGGCCAGTTCCCAAAGATCCAGTCGGAGCAACGTGGACCTGGAGATCGGTTGTCTTGTGGATCTGGCGATGGGCATGTTATCCTTCTCAGCCAATGGGAAAGAACTCGGCACCTGCTACCAGGTATGGGCAGCTTTGGGACTGAGGCAGCCACGTCCCAGGCTTTGTATTCAGGACCGTGTTCCCTGTTTTTCTACACGTTCAGCATCCCTGCCATACTGGGTTGAGCTGATAAGCCCACGTGGTCCACATGTGGGTTAGAACAATAAATACGTGAGAACAAAGTGACTTCATTTTGTACAGAAGGATAAAAGGGTGGGATCATATTTTTTGGTTGTTCAGATGCACTGGTCACCTTTGCAGAGGAAGAAAAGGCTTTTCCTTGGCATTGGGCTGTAAAAGGTTATTCATTTATTTCATAAATGTGGCTGTGCAGCCTTTATATTACCTATAGGACACAAGATGCAAGGTTTAAAAGGTGAACAAGAATACTCTTCACTTTAAGAAACTTCTATACTGAAAATAAAAACCTATAAGAACAGATTGATTTGCCAGGGAGTAGTCTCTCTTTAGAAAAGATTATCTGCACTCTGTGTGACTAACGTACAGGATCCTTGAAGAATGCATTTATATAAATAATGTGTTTCCCTATGTCCTGAGCTGTGAACTTGCACAGAGCTACTTGGGAAAGCCGTCAGGTGTATTACAAATGTGGGTTTACCTGTCATTGACCACAAGAAGCCTGATCACCTTTATCCTAGATAGCCAGGTGAGCTTGGCCATATTGCATCTTCCTCCTAAAGTTTGGCCTTGAATGTTAGCCCTGTAAAAAACTTTGAGACATATTTCACAGAGAAACCTGTCTACACCAAGCCTGTCTCAAATGGTTTAACAAAGAGAAGGATTTTTATAACTTGAATAATTAGTGATATTCTGTGAACCTTGATTTCCTCAGAGAGTGCTCTGGCAAATGCTAAGTTGGGGGTTAATTTCCAAATATAAACCTTCTTGACACCACAAGGTAGAACAGAGAGTTGCACGTACGTACAGACAAGCATTATGTGAGTTCAGAGAAGGAAGAGCCCACTCCCATCGAGAGTGGTCAGGAAAATGTCCCTTAAGGACAAATCTTGATTTTTAAAAAAATGAAAAGATTTTTGGGGGGAGAGAAAGAATATTCTAGGTTGAATAAATGGCACGTGGGCATTATGGAGCCAGGGAAGCATGCGGTATGTCTGAGGATCAGTGAGCAGCATAGCATGGGGCTCTTAGGCTGAGTGGTGAGAAATGTATCTGGAATGATAGAGAGAGGTATGGACGGAAAATGGGGAGACACTGAAGGTTCCTGAGTGGGGGAGGGGCAGTCAGTGTTTCAAACATCCAACAGTCTTCCAGGGTCGCCAACTTGGCTAATGACAGCAGATTAAAAATATCCTGCTATCATGTAGGTGAATTAAACCCCTGACTCTCCAATCAGCCTCACGTCACAGCATCCAGTTGTCTGAAGAGATGGGGGTCGGGGAGGGAGCAGACAGAACAGGTGCCTTGTGTCTGAAATGTTCATTGACCAAAAACAGTGGGACCAAACACTTCCTGGGGGCTGAGAACAGCCGACTGGCACAGACCTCTGCAGCCACCCCCCTCTGCTCTGCCTCTTGGGGCAGGGGAGCCATCAGCACCACTTGGCAAGCTGGGTACAGCAGCTGGGGCCCAACCAGTCATTTCCAGACAGTGGCGTTTGCAAAGCTAGGCTTTGAGACAGAAAGCAAAGTATTATTCTTCTAGTACTCATGATTCCACCTCTCCCACCCCCAAGTCCCCTGAGAAGTGTTTTATATACATTCTGCCCTTCAGAATCCATTAGCTTTTTCCCATTAACTTTTAAAATGAATTTAACTGAAGGGTCCTCCCTGAGCTGCAGAGAACTCTAAAGCATCTAATAACTTTTAAGACTAGATGGTCTCTGGAAGTCTAAAAAAAAAACTGATTAATTAAAAAAAAAATTGCATTTGCCGCAGCGGTGAGTTGCCTGCCTCAGGGAAGAGCCCATGATGTTGGGGACATGTTATCAGCAAGAGAAGGACATTGTGGCGGTTTTGTCCCACCTTTCACAGTCATTCCCAGGTGATATTGGGCTACTCACTTGTTTTCTTTGAGCTGGGTGTTGGCACGTAACTCCTGGAGTGCCTTCTCCACCCCATAGACCTTGATGACTCTGCTCGGCAGTGCCAGGCCTCACTCCTGCCCTGAGGCAGGTTGCTACAGATGGGAGAGGGTTAGGGCTCTGCCCAGGGGTCCCCAGGGGGCCCCAGGACGCTCACAACCAGCCATTCCAGGCCAGGCAGTAACAGGTCCAGCCATGCACCTGGCCCCAGCAGTGGGATCATTGATATTCTGCAGCGGTAGCCATTTTCATTTTTTCAATTATCTCTAGAAGAACAGGCCAGCAATATCTATACACTTTCCATTCAGAAAGGACTAGTCTCCAAAATAATGAGAGGATTCTCTCTGACAGTGTTGTTAGACCTCCCCATTAAATACCGCTATGCAATTTATGAACACTTTTTTCTGTCCCACTTAATATAATTAGTGGAGAAATGAGAAATAAAATCTACATTTCAAGAGCTACTCCCCAGCAATTGCCACTCCAGCCAAACGGCTCTGAGGACAGAGCTAGCTATAAGATTCGGATTTACAAGAGGGGTCAGCTTTCAATGCAGGCCAGTTCCTGTGCCCTGACCTTCACACATCATTAGAAATAGAACATCTATTACTGCAAGAACAAAATAGATCAGCCAGTGGTCAAAGGTAGTTTAAATGCAAAACAGGAAAAGGCATTTGCCCATCACAACAGCCCCACATCCAGCATGAGGTGCATTCTGTGAGAAGGGAAGCTCCCTGAGGGCCCAGGCTTCTCTCCTGTTCACGCTGCTCCCCTGTGCAGAGCCATGCCTGCCACCTGGGGAGTGCTCACAAGTACAATCTGTCTGGGTTCCCTACCAATATAGTGTTCCTAAGGGACAGGCGCTAAGTACCACAGACGTGAAGTCTGCTCACACAGTGGGACTGAAATTCCACCACCTGAGGCCATTTGAAGCAAAGGCAGACATTAACAAATTCCTGCAACTCTCCCCCACCTACAAATGAGGAATGGTGGTTGGACATCCTCCTAAGGTGACCCCAGTGAGTCATCCAACAGTATAATCTCCTCCCCTAGAACTTGTGTCTTGTTTTTAGCAAACAGAATATGGCAAAGGTGAAGGGTCTGTCATTGTCTTGATGAGGTTACCTGATATAAAACTCCATCTCAGCAGACAGGAGAGAAGGATGCTTCAGGTGGTCTTGGAGAAGCAAAGCTGCTATGTTGTCCGAGGACCCCGTGATGAGCGATGAGAGGGCTGGGGGCTGGAGCTGCCCCTGGCTGCAGCCAGCATGAAAACAGGGCATTTATTCTCCAAATGGAAGCCACTGAATTCTGCCAACAAGCACAGGAGCGTAAAAGATGATCCTTAGCCCCAGAAAAGAATGCAGCCAGGCTGACACCATACCTGCAGGCCAGCCTTATGAGACCCTGCTAAACTGTGCCCAGACTCCTGACCCATAGAAACACTCAGAGAATGAATGTGTGTTATTTTAAGTCACTAAATTTCCAATCGTCTTTTCATGTGGCAATAGAAAATGAATACAGGCAGTTTTCCTTTTGCAAGAAGATGTTATAGGTGTCCCTTAAAAAATGAACCTCCTCTGCATTTAGATATAAGATTTATAAAAACACATTTTATGGCCATGACTTAGATTTCATGATTCAGTGCTATCATTTTCTTACTATAAAACAGGCCAGATTGGTTAAATCCCAGACTTTCTCCCAGTCCATGGTGATTCTAGTGCGTGAGAGTGGGCTCATATTTTAGGTAAAAACATTTGGTTTATACCAGATGTTTCAAGTGCTCGTGGATGATATGAAGACATAAATGCCAGTAAAACTAAAATGTGGGGGGCTCTGACTACTAGAACTGCCAGCTATGTCTGAAATAAGCTTTGTAAAGGGTGTTCAGTGAAAAATTATTTAGTACATGTTATATATCTGCTTCAAACCAGACTCTGGGTTTACAGACATGAGAGGCACAAATAGGAAATTCTGATCTGATGTTGTTCTGACTTTGGCAGCAAGGCAGGAGCTGTCCCTGGGCTGGCCCCTAGATTTCTCAAATACCCAATAAGTGACATCTAGAACAACTTGCAGCCCTCAAGTTATTGCAACCTTAAGGAAGTAGGGCTCTGGGCCAGCAAGAAGCCCAGAAATCTGTGCTATTGGGAGAGCCCCCGATATCCTATGTCAATAAATCCATGCATCTCATCTAAGCACTGGCTGGATTGGTGAATCTTCAGCTCTTTAACTAAAAAACTGACATCATAAAGTATGAGAAGGAAGGATAAGAGCTCCAGAGGAACCCAGGGAGAAGGAGGGTTGGAGGGGGAGACAGGCTCTGGAGACAGCCTCTTTATGCTATTGCAGGGAAGTCCCTTTGCCTGGAGAACAGGAGCTCTCAACCAGGGCTTTTGCCCTCCATGGGGCATTGGGCCATGTCAGGAAGCTTGTTGGTTGTGGTGACTGAGGTGGGGCTGGAGACTGCTGCTGCTGTGTGGTGGGCAGGGGGGCAGGGATGCTGCTCCATGTCCTGCAGTGCAGGGGGACACCCACAACAAAAAGCTCCCCAGGCCTACATGCCAGGAGTGCTAGATTGAGAAACACTGCCACAGATCAGCCTATGCTTGCTTGATTTGCCTTTAGAAGTAATCCTGAATCATCCCCAGTTGTCATCACCTATATGGCAGGCATAGTAGATGGCAGGGCTGCCCCACAGTGGGTGGTTCCAGAGCAAGCCCACCATAGAGCTCAGACGGCAGGCATTGCCTTCAGTGGCAAGTTAGATCCTCTCCTGTGACTGTCCTCTGAGTGCTGGAGAAGACTCCTGGCTCATGTACCTAAGAGATAGAATGAAAGGACCTGAGATTATTCAGTCCCAGCTGGCAGAGTGTTTACCATGAGGAGTCATGACAATCTCCTCCAGGTCACCAGGTCTGCAAGAATTTCTGAGCAGTGGAGAGTGACTAGCCAGCTAGCTATCCTCTTTCAGCTGAGATTAGAAGGAGAGTGTTGACTAAAACACCCAATGGCTTGACAAGCTGTGATGGTACAGCTCTCAGCAAACTTCCTCATTTGTTTTGGTTTCCAGGTGGAGCCCAATACCAAAGTATTCCCAGCAGTCTTCCTGCAACCCACGAGTACTTCTTTGTTTCAGTTTGAACTTGGGAAGCTGAAGGTATTTATCTGCCCATCGTCTTATGGCCATGACATGAGAGGGCAGCACTGACCATTAGGGGAAAATTCCCAGGCTTTGGAAGACAAGAGAAGCCCTCTCGCTTCTCATACATGCCCCCCGCATAGGCCCCTACACTTGCCTGGGAAGTTCAGAGGTCCCAACATGCATTCTTAGCTTCCCCTTCTATTTTTTGGGTGCTGAAAGAATCAGTTCATTCTCACAGAACCCATTATTCAAAATCCCATTCATGCTGGCAAAGCCCTTAGTGATGTCCTTGATACATTTGTCTCTCTTTAATTCATTCTAACCATGCTGGTTACCGTGGGCTGAGTGACCCAGCCACTGAGAATCTCAGCATGGCGTGTGTGTTTTCCCCTCCAATGCCTTCCACCTCACCCCAGAATGCCATGCCCCTGTCGGCGGCCATATTCAAGAGTGAGGAGAAGAACCCCATCCCGCAGTGTCCACCTCGGCTGGACGTGCAGACCATCCAGCCCGTGCTCTGGAGCCGCATGCCCAGCAGCTTCCTGAAGGTGGAGACGGAGCGGGTGAGCGAGCGCCACGGCTGGGTGGTGCAGTGCCTGGAACCCCTGCAGATGATGGCGCTCCACATCCCCGAGGAGAACAGGTATCCCAGGGGTCCACTGAGGAGGGGCAGGCCTGGGGGCAGGGCCGGCCAGCACGGAAGGGAACTGGCAGTGATCTCACTGGACCCTGCTCAGTACCAAGGTGACTGCTGATTTCCCCCCCTGCCTCGGTTGGTTTCTGTGCCTGTCCCCTTCCCACTCTCATTAGTCACTGAGAAACAGCAGGAAAGGCATGACAGTGTGCCTGCCATGGGGCCTCTGCTGTAGTTCCTGGTGTCTGGGATCAGGGAAGATTTTCATGCCTTAATCCAAAACCACGTGACCCTGAAATATACATTGTATATGACAAGAAGGGGAAGGATGAGGCACGTCTAACTTGACTTAGAGAACCCAGAATTGGGCTCCTGCTCTCCCCTTGTTTGGAGGTCCTCTTAAATGATGGCCTGGGTTCAAACCCAGTGCTCCCACTTTCTGACCATGTGTCCTTGGGTAAGTCACTTGAGTACCCTGAGCCTCAGTGTCCTCATCTATACCAAAGGGTTTCTAGAGGGCTGGGGGGACTGAGATGCTAAAGATAAAATCTAGTAGTGCAGTTTCTGTATGTAATAAGAATTAAGTCACTTTTGTTGTGCTTATGACTTGATCTCTTTGACTAAAAAGATGGGTAATGAGAACTGGGCGGAGGTGTGATACCTGCATAGTGGCCAGTTAGGTTCCCTGTTGGGTCCCAGCAGCAGCAGGACAGGGGAGGGCTGGGAAGGAGCAGAAAAAACCAGAAGCTCAGAGGAGTAAGCCAGTTTCAGAAGCTCCTCAGAGCCATGGCAAGGAGTGAAACAAAACAGGCAGTCTAAGCAGAGAACAGAACCCAAGGGCTGGCCGCGCACAGACAGGGGGGCAGCACACAGACAGACGGCCCTCCGAAGTCAGGGAGAAAAAGTTACTTGGATTCTGCCAACTGGTTTCAGGGTGGGAACTATTTCCTCTCTGGGTAAGAGTGCAGGTATGTGTGTTTTCAGGAGAGGGAACACACCATGGGTGATGGTAAGTCAGAGATTACAGAGATGATGTTGCTGGTGGGTGATCTAAGGGGCTCCAGCTACATCTGAGGGGCTTTGCCTCCAGGAAATGGAGGATCCTATAAATAAAACTAGTCGTCACTGTCATGGACCTGGAGGCTTCTCTGCTCCAGGGTTTTCTGTTCTCCCCTAATAAAGAGGACTTTCATGTTTGGTAATCCAGTGTCTTTAGTCTTACAGACTTCTGAGAGCCTTGTACTTAGATGTAGTGGATTACCAGGGACTGGGGTATGGACCAGGGCTGAGACAGGATTGGTGACTAAGAGAAAGTGTGGCAGAGACACCACCATCCTTGTGCCCCCAGGGCTGGGTGAAGTTGCTGGGCTCTGGCACATTCTTCTCCCCATGGCGTGGTTGGTTGCCTGTCCTTCCTCAGGTGTGTGGACATCCTGGAGCTCTGTGAGCAGCAGGACCTGATGCAGTTCCATTACCACACGCTGAGACTCTACAGCGCCTTGTGCGCCCTGGGAAACAACCGAGTGGCCTATGCCCTGTGCAGCCACGTGGACCTCTCCCAGCTCTTCTACGCCATTGACAACAAGTACCTTCCTGGCCTCCTTCGATCTGGTTTCTTTGACCTGCTCATCAGCATCCACCTGGCCAATGCCAAGGAGAGGAAGCTGATGATGAAGAACGAGTACATCATCCCCATTACCAGGGCCACCCGGAACATCTGCCTCTACCCAGACCAGTCCAAGAGGCACGGGCTGCCGGGGGTGGGCCTGAGAACATGCCTCAAACCGGAGTTCCAGTTCTCCACCCCTTGCTTTGTCACAACCAGTGAGGAGCATCAAAAGCAGAGCCCTGAGATCCCCTTGGAGACCCTCAGGACAAAGGCGCTGAGCATGCTGACAGAGGCAGTGCAGTGCAGCGGGGCCCACATCCGGGACCCTGTCGGGGGGTCCGTGGAGTTCCAGTTTGTGCCTGTGCTGAAGCTCATCGGCACCTTGCTGGTCATGGGGGTGTTTGATGACGACGATGTCCGGCAGATCCTCCTCCTCATAGACCCCTCTGTGTTTGGGGAGCACGGCGGGGAGATGTTAGAGGAGGGAGCAGAAAAGGAGGAAGTGACCCAGGTGGAGGAGAAGGCGGTGGAGGCTGGGGAGAAGGCCAGCAAGGAGGCTCCCGTCAGAGGCTTGTTGCAAACCCGCTTACCAGAGTCCGTCAAACTGCAGGTAACTCCAGGCAGCAAAGACTGTGCCCTGGGAAAGGGCTGGGAGGGAGAGAGTGCAGCCCGAGGTGAGGCTGGGACTGTGACACTGACCTCTCTACCTGCTGCTGAAAGAGCGCAGCAGAGAAGCTGGGAGAGGGCCACGTGGGGGAATGCTTGTCTCTGGCATGGAATGCACTCCCTTAATCTCCCTTTGCCCAAAGAAACATGCTTTAGAATTGTTTTCCTGGTCCCAGTGATAGATTTGCCCTGATGACACCACTTTCCCTTTGGGATACAAGGGCTCATTTGTGTCTGAAGAGAGCAAGGAGTCTTTGGCTGTGGGATAAAATAAAGGAGCCAGCTCGTAGGGTCATAGCACTCCTCCCCTGCTCCCATCAGGGGCTGGCTTTAACCACCCAGCTGACGTGTTTGAGGAGCAGACACATCACCACCACCTGAGCTAAGGAGGACTGACACGCTTTCAGAGGCACTGCCTAGAAACTTGGCTAAAACCTGAGCTCAGATGAAAGTTAGCATCAGTGATGTGCTAAGGATGGGAACTTTTGTCTCCTGGACCTTGAGAAAAGACATGAAAATGAATAGATTAGAACAGTCTGTCCCAGTGGAGTGTGATCCTGGCTCAGCCATCCCCGAGCTTCTATTCCTGCTCCTCATTTTCTGGCTGTGTGACCTTGCCAACTCAGTAGCTGATCAGAGCCTTAGCATTATTATGTATGCAAAATGTGGATGATAATACTGTAAAATTAATATTTAAAATATTTTCATAAAATGCACTGTGAAATATGTTTATCACAAAGTGTATTATGATGATCTCCAGTAGAAGCTCTCTTATCTGATGTGATGAACTTGGTAGGTGGCCAGTTAATCAAAACACTGAGTATAGAGGAAAAGCGAAACAAATCTCGCTTATATGCTGTAAACATTTTTTTAAAATGTGCTAAAAATGTGCTATTCTGATGTAAGGCCAAGACCTCATTTTTAATGTGAGTGCCTGATGGGTACGTGGAACCCTTTCTTTTGCATAGACAATCTCTGTAATGTACCTCCACGCTTGCCAGTTGGGAGTTCTTAAAGTGAGACTTTGATTTAGAGGTAACTGGAAAGCAGCCTGACTATGCAATGCATCTAGATTTTCATGCTTTCCCCTAATTTTCAGCAGATGTTTTACCCCCATTTGTTTATTTTAAAAAAATAAGCCTTGCTTTTTACAGAGGTTTCTTAGTAATCCAACTTTGTTTTCCTATGTCATTGGTTTATGTCATTTTAATTAAATGCTCTGATTATAATCACAGCATGGCAGACATCTACTTTGGGTCCTGGTTCACCTGGCAGGAGAAGGTGTGCACAGCTGCTGGAGTGTCCTGCTAAGTGAGAGCTCTCCACGCCTCCTGTACTCAGCAGGACTGGAGAGCATCCTTTAATCACACAAAGGGCTTAAGGAGAGGCAGGTTAATAGAAGTTCTACTTTTAAAAAATATCAGGACCACACTGAGAATTAAAGCACGTCAAGTGGTTGGCAAAGTGTCTGGCAAAGAGTGCTTGAGGTTAGGCCTATTATCGTTAGTGTAAGTTGTAATAGTGATGAGATTGGCAATAATAGCAGTAGAAAGAACAGATCACAGAAAAACAGCACAGATCAACAAAGAAACAATGAACGATGAGAAGGGAGACATTTCTATTTTTTATCTTCCAGAACCAGAAGATGTCAGAAAGGGAGGCAGTGCTCGCAGGCATGATTTGGTGCTGATTTTTGTACTGAGCTTCCTGGAAAAAACAGTTTCTTAGACATACTGTTCTCTTTCTGCACAGGCAGATTTATTCTGTCTTTAGGGGGCTCAGTTTTTGGTTTTCCCTTTGGCCTTAATTGTAAAGAGTTTGTGTCTTGATTCAGGCTGACTTAGATTCAAGGAATGATTCTATGGTCACTGTGTGACACTGGACAAGTTACTGTAATTATCTAAGTCTCAATGTTACCATCTGTAAAATGGGTATGCCAGCAGCCTCACCCAGAGGCTGTTGTTGTCTATGTGCCTGAGCAGTTGTTGTATATGTATACCTTTTCTGCAGATGTGTGAGCTCCTCAGCTATCTGTGCGACTGTGAGCTACAGCACCGAGTAGAGGCCATCGTGGCGTTTGGTGACATTTTTGTCTCCAAGCTGCAGGCAAATCAAAAGTTCCGCTATAATGAGCTCATGCAGGCCCTGAATATGTCTGCCGCCCTAACTGCTCGGAAGACCAGGGAGTTCCGCTCACCCCCGCAGGAGCAGGTGAGAGTCCCTTCCTGAGCTTCCCTCCATTCCTACAGAAGACCTCGAAACCTACAGAGCAGGGCTCTGGAAACCTTGAAATCTGGGGCAGCCTTAAGAGGTGTGGAAACTGAAAAGACCCACTACAATACCAGGAGACAGGCCTAACCCTGTGCTAAGGATAGCTGAGGACTATATGCCAATAACCTTGGGTGGGAAAATAACCCTTTCTGAACTGTACGAGGGCTTCCTTCCTTCCTCCACCCTCCCTACCAATACCTCTATTACTGGGTCAAGCACCAGACCACTGTTGGGATGCATTTGTCACTTCAGCAAGGATCTGCCACTTAGAAGGATTTCTGCCAGCCCTTCCAGAAGTCACTAGCTGTCTATGAGAAACCGACAGAATATGGACTGTATGCCCCAACTTACGAGAGCTGGTGCAGGAGCATCCTCATCTAACATGTCAAACGCCCAGCCCAGTGGCTGCAGCTCTCCCGCAAAGCCTTCTCAGCCCACAAAGCCAGGATGAGAGGGAGGAAGCTGTCTTCTGGGTTGTGCTGTATTCATTCTTTGCAGGATACCACCTTGGGGTCAGCCTTACTCAGGTGGGAAGGCTTCTTTGAGAAGAGTCAAAGTCCTGGTGAGAAACTTCTAAATGAAGAATGGACATCTTGTAGAATAATAGTTGTCACTTTTCCCACTTTTTAGCAGCTCCCTTGGACCCTGCCTGCTCATTAGCCTTTGTTTCCTAAGCATTCAAAAGAGAGGAGAGAGCTTTCAGTGAAGAAATGAGTTTTCTGTCTCTGAAACTAGATCTTTGGATCTTATATACAGCAGAATCTCTGTAAGTTGACCACACAAGGGACTGTAACAAACTGGTCAATGTACAGAGGTGGTCAACATAAGGAACTAAGCCTGCATACAGGTTTTGAATGTCTGGTCTATGAAAATTAGGTCAGTTTGGCTCGGCGCCAGTGGCTCAAGCGGCTAAGGCACCAGCCACGTACACCTAAGGTGGCGGGTTCGAATCCCCAGCCCGGACCCGCCAAACAACAATGATGGCTGCAACCAAAAAATGGCCAGGCGTTGTGGCAGGCACCTATGGTCCTAGCTACTTGGGAGGCTGAGGCAGGAGACTCACTTGAGCCCAGGAGTTGGAGGTTGCTGTGAGCTATGATGCCACGGCAATCTACCCGGGGGGACAGCTTTAGGCTCTGTCTCAAAAAAAAAAAAAAAAAGAAAAGAAAAAAGAAAATTACGTCAGTTTGAAGAAGTGGTCAGTGTAGGTGGCCAACTGTGAAGGTGCTACTGTATATTTAACAAACAGCCTGTCCATGAAGGTGGTCGGTATAATTACCCATTTTATATTAGTGACACAACTATACAACTTATCCAGTTACTTTCCTTACCTACTTTATAGAACATAGATATTTATAGTGGCTTAAAAATGGACCAGATATCTTTCTGTTTAAAACAATTTTTTGAAGAATACTGGCCTTTTCTAAAGACCAGGCAAAGCTCATCAACCCTTCATTAGATGCAAAATGAGAAAGCCCTTCAGGTCGACTGGACTAGATCACCTGCACCAGGCCAAATAATCAAGTGTCGTGTTTTCCCCAAGAATTCTTCTCAAAGGTTTTATAAATGTTGTCAAGCTTGCTTTTCAACTGCCATCGGATGGGAGTGTTCCTCCTTTCACTGGGCAAATGGCAGCCTCTTCGTACACATCTGTGAGTATTGGGAAGGCAGAAGGAGTGGCCAGGACAACATGAGTGGGCTCCCACTCTGGCTCCCTGTCGCTCACTGTGTGGCCTTGGCCATTGTGACCTCTCTCGGTCTCAGATTCTTCAGCTGCGTGACATAAATGATGTTTACATCTTCCTCCCAGTGTTCTTGCAAGGGTCTCATGAGATAATTTGCTTAGCACGATGCCTGCCACAGAGTTAGTGTTCCATACATAGAAAGCAAGCTACTGTTAGTTTTAGTGTTGGAGGTATTTGCAGTTGCTTCATACTATGCTCTGTGACCTTCCGGCAGTGACTCAGTGAGTGGAGCTCCCATGTGTCCTCAGGGTGAAACACCATCTGTGTGGGTGTAGTGCTTGGTCCTGGCTCCTAGAAGGACGAGGTTGGCTCCCATCCCTCCTTTTCTCTATATACCACCGCGGCTTCCCTTCTCCCATCACCTGGGTCTTTATCAACTTTATTAACTGCTCAGTCCTCTGAGCAGTCATTTCAGACTCATTTCAGAAGTCTGTAACTCAAGAAATTCTTCCCTAATGTTTATACTGGAGATTTTTGAGCAGGCATCAGAGTCATCTGAAGGGCTTAATCCCCTTAATCCAGACTGCCTTATCCCACCCCTAGGATTTCTAATTCAGTAAGTCTAGGGAGAGGCCCAAGCATTTCCACCTTTAGCAGATTTTCAGGTAATGCTGATGCTGCTGGTCTAGGAATAAAATGAAAGAAGGGATGCTAACTGCTATGAAGCTCAGCTGTCCTAGCCCACCCCTCCCAGACTATTCACTTCTGAAAGACACCCATCCATGAAAAAGGAAGAATTTTAAATGATCAAAGGATATGGAGGATTTAAATCAGTTCAGAGGATAGCAATGCAGAATCATTTGGAAAATACGATACATGAGAATTATGTTTATTTATTTAAATTTTTGGGGGGAGGGGGAGATAGAGCCTCACTCTGTCGCCCTGAGTAGAGTGCTCTGGCATCATCATAGCTCACAGCAACCTTAATCTCTTGGGCTTAAGAGATCCTCTTAGCCTCCCAAGTAGCTGGGACTACAGGCCCCCACCAAAGCATCCGCTACTTGGGTTTTTTTTTTTTTCTATTTTTGGTAGAGATGGGGTCTTCTTCTTATTCAGGCTGGTCTCAAACTCGTGAGCTCAAGCAATCCACCCACCTCAGCCTCCCAGAGTGCTGGGATTACAGGCACGAGGCACTGCACCCACCCAAGAATTAGAATTTTAAAACAGTGATGTCTTTCTACAACCTCTGAAGAAAAAATAGAGATGTCTAGCCTTACAGCCAGAGAGTATTCAAGATGAAAAAAACATTTGGAGATCTAGCTAAATACAAAAGGAGGCAGAACTAAGCTTAGTCCTGCAGCAAATTAGGCAAGATGGTCAGCTGCCCTTTCACTTCCGAGAGAAGTTCATTCAAGAGCAAGACCGCCCAGAAAATTCACCTTAGTCTAGCTTTCAGCTTATGCCTTGCAGGCAAATAGGTGCCTTCATCTGAGTATTCTGCCAAAAACTGTCTTTTGGCAAAGAAATTAGTTTTCTGACTCTGAAGCCAGATCTTCCGATCGTATTTTTATTTAATCAGCAACCTGTCATTGTGTGTTACTGATATAGTTACCATAGCTTAACATAGTAGAACAGCCACACAAACGACTTTTGCAACCCATTTCACATATGGAAGGTATTTTCCTGCAAAGATTACCTCTACCTACTTCCCCCAAATGGGTTTGCAGTACAAGCTTTCGGCAAGGTTCCTCCTAACAATATTAAATAAGGTTCACGGTTTAGTAAAAGATTGTCAATTTTCCAACTTAGAAATCCTGAACGGACAGAGTTCGGGTTATCCTGGCTGAGGCAGCGAAGTGGAAGTGGTTATCTCTAGTTATTTCTATAATCTATCCAGATGTTCACTGACCTGAGGTGGGGTCGTGGGCCTGTGGCAAGAATTCAGAGATCCAGGAACCTGGGTGGGCAATGAGAGACAGCTGTAATTCCACTAATCTCTGATCGCATTACTTTTCATTTTTAATGTAGGCAGCCATACAAATACCTGACTTTCCCACCCACAGAAATCGCATGGCTTTCTGTATCACATTACAGTGGTTATGGTGTCTAGCGATATCATTTACATTCATCAGTACTACTTCAAGATCACGGTAGATATGAGACCTGCCACTATGTTATTTTTTTTAAATCTAACAAGTTAATAAAGAAATTCATATGTTACTGTATCACAAACCTGATTTTCATAATTTTGACAACTGTATTCCAATATAATTGGTTCTCTTCGGAATCCTGTATATGTTACTTTATTTAAAATATTTCTTATTACTACAACAGGGACTGACCTAACAAATGCAAGCATTGTAACCTAACAATTTGTACCCTCATGTTAATCTGAAATTTTTTAAAAAAGAAATAGATAAAGAAAAGAAAGAAAATATTTTTATGTATTTAAAATGTTAATCTGGGTGCAACCCCCAGGTTTCAACCACAGTGTCCAAAGGTTCCATTCACAAAAACTGTTAAGAATCTCTGAGGCAAAACCATGAAAGAAAAGAATGATAGATTCTTTATGAAACATAAACTAAAATAACAAAACAAAAACCCTGTAGACAAAATGAAAAGCAAAACTAAAAACTGGGAGATATAATATTTGGCATATTTATTCCAAAGAGTTAAAAATCTAGAGGTATTCGAAACACTCAAAGAGTGTTTTTATTTTTTTTTTTAAAGACTATTACCCAGATGTATACAAAGCACTCAAGGACTAGTTCTTTAAAAGACAGTTACCCAGTAGGAAAGTGGAGGAGGAACATAGAAGGAAAATGTATAAAATGTGGAATAAAATTGGCCTTTCTGTGTGAAAAAACAAAGTTCAACTTCACCAATTAAGTGTGAATTAAAGCAACAGGGATATGGGTATGACATTTTTTACCCATTAAATTGGAAAATGGTTGAAAATGTGTTAACTCTCATTACTATAATGAAGTTGCCAAAGTAATACACACTCTTGTATTAACTTTGGCAATAATGGAAATGATTGTGAGCTTTCTGGAGGACAGTTTGACAATTCATAGCAAAAACCACTGAAATACGCAAACCTGTTGCTCCAGTCACTTGTCTTCTACGAGTTTATTCTAAGAAAATGATCAGAGATGGAAGCAAAAAGTATCTTAAAGGAAATTCAAATCACTTCATGGAAACAACTTAAACATATCATAAGAGCATGATTTTACATAAATTATCATTCATCCATGTGAGGAGACACAATGCACCTATTAAAAATTAGATTAAGAAAATAAGCCTGTAGGTCAGTGGTTAGGGAGCTGGCCACATGCTCCAGAGCTGGTGAGTTCAAACCCAGCCAAGGCCTGCTAAACAAAAAAAAAAAAAAGAAAAGAAAATTTTTTAAAAAAGAAAAACAATGTTCAAGATAAATTAGATGGAAAGCTCTGGTTTTTGAAAAGTGAGTCTAGAATATCCCAAGCTATATGTGTATGTACATAGAGTCTGGAAGATATTAACTAAAATATTCACAATGGCTATCATGGGGTGGTGGGATCACAGTAACTTTTCTTTTTTAGGTATACTCGAAATTTTGTGCAATGAAAATTTAGAACCAAAACAAAGTGACAGCTACTTTTAAATGTTAGTCACTTAAAAAAAAAAAAACCTAAATTAGTTTTATAAAATTTGTAAAGGTTGTTAGGTGTTTGTCTGACGCAGGATCTGACTTCCCTTGTCCAACTCGCCCTTCTTCTCTTGCCGCCCGCAGATCAACATGCTCCTTAACTTTCAGCTGGGAGAGAACTGCCCCTGCCCAGAGGAGATCCGGGAGGAGCTGTACGACTTCCACGAGGATCTTCTCCTTCACTGCGGTGAGCTTCCGAGGGATAGGTTCATCCAAGAAAAATCTGTTCCTGATTCCTTCACTAGAGAGCTATTGGGGGAAAGTGAACGTCTTAGCTCCCTGTGTCAGAGAAGATTACAGGAAATAACCCTGGCAGAATATATGACTGAAATTCCTTCTGCCTAGAAAAGACTTTTCTGATACATGAAGAGAAAATAGGGTCTCTAGAGAAAGAAGGTGGATAACTGATGCCAATACAGACCTCACCCAATTTGTTTAAAGTTAGATAGCTGGGACTTGCCACTCTCACCTGAGCCAAGATTGTGATCTCTTTTTCTTTTTAGCTATTGTAGGGTATGTTTGTGTGTGGGTATGTGTGTGGGGGGGGGTGTGTGGTGTATGTGTAATAACTCAGAAGTTATGCTGCACTTAAGCATTCTAGGCTAGCAATCCTTACTTTGATACATATCTGCTGGTTTGAAGCGTCTCTCAGCATCTGTGCTGCTTGTACAAGAGGAGATTGAGTACTATGTGGGTAATGGATGACATTTCATTTGAAAAAGCTTGCTTTCTAGAGACCCTAGAGCACTTTTGGAGAATATGTTAAGAAAATGTTATGTTTTGAGATTGAAATGATTTGACTTTCTTGTAGACAGGAAATCATTTGTTTAAAAAAACAAAACTTCCTAAAAGAGATACTGTGGATAAATATTTATGAGACACTGTCTATAGTATCTTTAGAAAGTTCCAGAAGAAAGGGAAGCAGGTTTTTGTTGTTTTTTTAATTCTATTTATTAAATCACAGTTGTATTAATACAGTCATGGGGTACAATGTGCTGGTTTTACATACAATTTGAAATGCTTTCATCAAACTGGTCAACATAGCCTTCACGGCATTTTCTTAGTTATTGTGTTAAGACATTTATATTCTACACCTACCATGTTTCCCTGAAAATAAGACCCTGTCTTATATTT
>CAUYTI010160285.1:0-10763 GCA_963575145.1 Galago senegalensis | reverse complement strand
AATTATGAATTGGGCTACAGTAAACATTCTGGTGCAAATATCTTTGTTATAAAGTTATTTTTGGTCTTCTGGATATATACCTTGTAGAGGAATTGAAGGATCAAGTGGCAGATCTATTTTTTGATCCCTAAGTGATCTCCAGACTTCTTTCCTAAAGAAACGTATGAGTTTGCTTTCCCACTAGCAGTGCAGAAGTGTTCCCTTCTTTCCACATTCACAGCAACATCTATAGTTTGAAATTTCTGAGGATTGCTTTAACCATACTCCTTCCATGCTGATCCAGACTTTTTACTATCCCTAATTTTTCAGTATGTGGTAGTTTATTTCTGATACTAGTTTTGATCCAAAGTCAATTAAAAAATTTATTTAAACATTTTGTGGTAGGATTGTCTTTTCTTTTGTCACAAATTTCTAGACTCATTACATTATGAGCACAGAATGTCACTGAGATTTTTTTGTAACCTAAGTTAGAATTCTATAAATAATAGTAAATTTGAAACTGACTTCTACACATTCCCAGTCAGTGTTATCTTTTGATGAATAAATGCCCAGTGACATCTTACTTCTACTTTCATTACCCAGGATCCTTACTCATTTTCCCATACTATTCTTTCAGAATTTACCTGGTTACACATTTATTTCTGCTCTGCCCTGTAAAACTCTTAAGAGCATCAACTTTGTCATTGTTTTCTGAATTGTGGCATGTGCAGTGTGTAGTAGATGGTAAAGATGGTAAGATTACAGACCGTCTTTCCTGTTAAAAGCTTCTCTTACAGTGACCCAATTTACTAGAGCACAAGCCTCACCAATAGCTACCTTTTCTCCTACTTAAGCTTTCTTTGCCTGGTTTATTTCAGGAACTTCAGCCCAGCAAATTCATGAGCTTTACCTCTCTGGTTTTTATAGGGTTGACCACATTAGGGCATGTCTCTATTCATTTCTTAGGGCTGCTGTTACAAATTACTGTAATTCAGTAGCTTAAAAATCAATAAAAATGTATTTCCTCACAAATTCTGAAGGCCAAAAGTTCAAAGCCAAGGTGTCAGCAGGATCACACTCCCTCTGGAGGTTTTATAGGAGATTCTGACTTCTGCTGCTTACAGCTGTCAGCGCTCCGGTCTCCACTTCCATGCTCGCGTTGCCTCCTCCTTTTCTGTCTGCTTCCTCTTGTTGCTTCGAAGGATAATTGTCAATTGGATTCAGGATGACCTTACCCCAAGATGGCCAACTTAATTACATCTGCAAATACTCTTTTCACAATAAGATAACATTTATGGGTTTTCAGATTTTGACCTGGACGTATCATTTGGAGAAATCACCATTCAACATATTATGACATTTACCTTAAGTTTCTGGTCATTACAATTTTAATGAAAAATAGGAATTTCTGAGTCTAAATCCATCTTGCCCAATTTAGTTACAGCCAACCCTCAGACCCTAAACTTGAGAAAAAATGGATTTTAATCTGTTTGTCAAAGACATCAGTAACCTTATTGAGAACATGTATAAAAATACACACAGACAAAGTTTTCTTCATTTGAGTTATCCTCTTCTTGAAAGTTAGACAATTATTGGGAAAAGAGCAATTATTGCTTTCCAAGTATCTCTTGTACTGAGATGTTTGTACTGGCCCCCTCTTTTGTCCATGTAGACTTTCTTGTTCTTAATTATACATTAGCTATGTGAATTTAAAGGTTAGGTTTGGAGCTAAGGGTTAGGCTAGTGTTAGGGCTAGAAGTACAATTAGGACTCTAATTAGGGGTTGGGGTATGTTTAGAACTAGGATTAGGATCATTGCTCAGGTCAGGATTAGGGTTAGAACTAAGACTGGAGCTGTGGTTAGGGCTAGGGCTGGAGTTGGCACTATGTTTAGCATTATGTTTAAAGTTAAGGATAGGATCTGTTTTAAATCTAGGGCTAGACCTAGGGTTAGGTAAGGGTGAGACTTAAGCCTAGTGTTATGATTTGAACTTGACTTATATTTGGAACAGTGTTAAACTAAGGTAAGGTTTAGGTTAGAGTTGGAGTGTGATCTTAAATCAAATTCTCTGAAACAGGGTTTTTTCCCTTCCTAAAATGGTGATAACATTTACCTTATAGTGCTTCTGTGTGGTTAAGAAAAAAATACTCTATTCCACAACAAAGTTCTTAGCAAACTCCAAATTATAGCGGAAACTGATATGATTATTTTTCAATATTTATTGTGTACATAGATAAAAACTCTATTCGTCAAGAACAACTAACTTTGAGATGGTTTGGTTAATGTGATATTTTATAAATGTCATTATTTTCCATCAATCTTAATTTTTTCCAAAATAAGCATTAACCAAACACAAGGTACTATCTATGATATTATGCCAATTAGTTTACAGTTTTTGTAAGAAAATACATTTATATTTCATAGTGCTTCCCATGAAAGAATTTCTCATTTCAATTTGTCAGACAAACCCATCGGTAACTACAGCAAACATTTGAAAGCAATATGCATGTGTGTGATATGTCTGATTGAAATTAGTATTGGTGAAAACTTTAGCACATTGCTGAGAACTGGTATTTTCCTAGCAGGCTTTACTGAGCCCTGAGTTTTTATCTGAGCTTTAAAAACTGAATGGGAAACACGATGGCAGGGAAGAATCTAAAATTCCTGAAGTAGATTGGACACAAGAAGGGACAGGGTCAGACCACTGATAGAGATGGCTTCAATTGATTGGATACCTGCACCTGGATTCATTGATTTCAATCTTTTAGCACATGATAGATTAGAACTCAAACTATGGAAACCAGTAGACAAATCTTTGATGGTTCAGAGAATTCTTCAAAATCACCAATATGCACACATCTTTTTGCTCATAGTTTATATTTAGACTACACAAATTTTGGGAGTAGATTGTTTCCTCAGTTACCATGTAGTATTTCTTCTTTACCTTGCAGAGGTGATGTGGGATAACATATTTACCTGTGTAAATTATTTACCTGTGCTCACTTGTATCTCTTGTAGACTAAGAAGTCACCAACTCCTTCGTATTAATCCGTGTGTTGACCATATGAGCATGTGTGTAACAAGGGAATAAACAAACAGCACACCCTCAGATGAAGAGCAGACTTCTATTTCCTTTGTATATTAAAATGAATTGAAGCTATGAGACATGACCTTTCCTTTATTCTGAGTCCAAATTGAGAGTCATTTGGGGCCTTTCTCATCAAGCTACAACTTAAGAACCTCACCCTGTCCCGGGTTTTGAGGTGTGGCATGGTCAACATGAGTTTCAACCACCTCCCCTCACTCTCAAGATCTCAATTCAAGGAAAAAGCTTGAGGCTGGAACAATATTGTACAGTCAACATCCTCTCAAACCCTGGTGAGGATGAAAAGGTCCATTGCTCCTTTTTCATTCTTTGTGACACTTAAGCCCTGTTTTGCTTTTCTTTAATATAGATTTATCCTAGGGCCTGTTCTTTTTCAGGGTGATCCACTTGGCCGCACCCATTTGGAAGAGCCTGTTACTCTGGTCAGGGTTGGTTTGGCTTACTGCAAGCTCTTGCTGCAAGCCCTTACTGCATTCTTTTTTTAGATTCTGCCAAATGCGGGACAATGGGTGTGCCTTGTTGACATCCTGTGGTTCATCAGATATGTTGGGTTACTCTACAGGGCAACCTCTTAGAGGCTTGCAGCTGTGCTGGGAGGCCCAGGTCAGCACGTCTAAGAGGAAGCACGAACTCTGATTCACATGAAGGGTTATTTAACCAAAACGCTTGTGGGAAATGGGGACATACCTTCCTTTATGAAATACATGGGGCCTTCTTCATAGTTAGATTAATGATTTATTGTTACAAATGACATTTGTCTATCTCTCCAAACCACAAATTTTCAAAAAAAGATGACCACATTATTTAGGCATTTAGAAAAAAAGAATCAAATGCAAAATGAATTTCCCAGCTTGATTCTGATTTTCAAAGTCTATGTCCCATTTTTATAGGCCACATACAGACCACAGAGGCACTTTCAAAGATAACTTAGGGACATACAAAAAAATTATTATGCAGTTAAAATGCACATCCTGTGGAGGAAACATCCAGAGGATATAATTTTGGATGGGAAGAGGCAAGGATCCCCATGATTTTATTCAGATATATCATCTAACATACATATCCTCAGTGATAGATTTAAGTTGATTAACAACCTCCTCTTATTAAGTGCAAATGCTCCCTCAGGTGGTTAGACTTCATTCACATTTTAGTAGGAAGTACTTCAGTGGAATTTATAGTTCTTTCTTTTGAAATATCTGGGATACCTAGGAGATGGAAATAAAGAGGGAGGAGATGAGACCATGCTTCATTCCCAAATCTACCGCAAAAGTTATCATTACCTTCAAATTGAATGAATAAAAATATCATCACAATTTATCTATGATTCCACTGATTATTTTTTAACTAAAAAAAAAAAAGGACTCTGATAGAGAAAAAAGGTGCAAATGGAATGTAACAGCTAACAAATTGGTGAATCTGGGTTCAAGGCATATGGATGCATTTTTCCCACTTGTGCAACCTTTTGCAGATTTAAAAACATTCATAAGAAATAGTTATTTTTAAATAATGAAATCTCATATTTGAAGATTTTCTTTTGAGGTCATCAGCCTAGTCAACCATTAGTTGATAACTCTATGCTCACATTTCTTAAGAGCAAGAACTTCAGTAGTGTTTACGGAGGGGAAGAAGACAGTGTTAGTGAAAAAGAGGATAAAATAAGAAGGGTGTCTGGGGATGCAGAAATAAGGAGATGGGAGGCAGAGAGGAGGTTAAAAATGAAAATGAGATGAGAGGAAAATAGAATGTTTCCATACTATTTTAATTTACATCAATCTGGATTCTGGAATTGAATTTCTCACCTTTCCTCATTTAATCTTCCATATTTAGTTTGTCCAAGATAGATGGTTGTTTTCTTCATTCAGAACTTTCCCCCCAGTTGAAATGCAAAGAACATTTCATTTGTCCCTCTTGGTTCCTCTTCACATCAATTCTGACCTGCACTTGTGAGGTCATCCAAGTTTAATAACCTTAAAGAGGATGATGAGGGGAGCCATGTTTATTGGGCACCTATTGTGGCTAGCTTTCTATACTAGGTATTTTCCATACATTTTTGCAAATGGGACAGCTATGGGTCCGAGGGTTCAGAGGTCCAGAGCAGTGCTCACAATTCAGAGCTATACCATCCCAAAGCCTCTTGTCTTGAGGTTAAGCACCATGTTTGGGGGTAAGAGCTTAAAATGAAAAATTAAAGGGCTGCAAACATTCATTGTCCACTCAATTATAAAAGAAAAACTAAAAGCTCTTAAATTATCTTTTAATTTTCATGATAAAATTAACGGCAACTTGATAGAAATCAAAAGGAACCTTTAAAGAGTTCAGTAAAGGTGGAGATGATTTGTACAGCTCACCCGTGTTGGCTTTTGTTGATTTGATGGTCATACATCATGAGGGGAACAAAAAGGGTAGAAATTACCCCTGGAAGCAAAGGACACAATTCTGAGCTCTGATCTTGTTCCACAACCTAGGAAAGCTCTCTCAAACTTGATTTGAAAACTAACTTGAAACTAACTCAAACTTGATTTCCCTCTTGCTATGAGCATCCAGACACTGAATGTGAGACCTGTTCCCTAAACAAAGAGTAGCCTACAACCCTGTCATTATTACAGGCAACAATGAATTTGACAGCATTTCCTACCATTTTCATAATACACAAATGTTTTCTCCTTTTATAGCATAAAAACCTCGAGGTCATTAGAATTTCTCCCACGACTGTGGTTTCAAGTCCATAATTATAAAACTGAACTTACCTCTTGTTCAGTTCAACTATTTCCAAAATACAAGTAAAAACAGGAATTATTTATATATGCATGTTAACCAATTTCCTAAGTGCTACAGAACATAAAAATTTAAAAAAAAATCATCTTTGACTCTTTTAACAGATAATATCATTGAGAAAAATAAAGCAGATTTTCTTAGAATTTTAGAGTTCATGGATTACTAATTTTATTTATAATAAAATGTGTCTTGGGTGCAATATCCTAGTTGGTCAAATGCATACTCACATGCACAAACTCTGTACCAACCATCAGTTATCAAATCCACTTTCTAAAAGAAAGGGCAATTTAACCCAGAGGATATTTTCAGAATTAAGGAATACGTTCTTAAATTAAAATAAATGTGATGTTATAAAAGATAACAATCTTCTTTTTCAATCTCTCCATGGGCCCTTGGAAACTGTTCTAGACACACTAGTCATATATGAGTTATTGGAAACATTGAACCCGTAGACATATTAAGAGTGAACTGTCCTCACCCATGCAAGCTATTTGACCACTACCCACCCAAGGCCCCAGTGCATTTCTTAGACTGCCTCCTTTGAGCCTTCCTTACTTCCTTAAAGAAACTATTTTTACCCTGGTGTGACTGTTTCCTTTCAGACAACAGCTTGCTCAACCCCACCAGGTCTTGTCATGGGCTTTTTGACCAGTTGGTAAGTACATGAGTGTCTCAGTTTAGCTGCTCTTGTGCAAAATAAAAGAAGCAAACCCACCTTTCAGGGTTTTGTCCTATTTTTTGTGATGTCTTCCTTTTTATTGAACATAACTGACAGAAGGCAATATTGATTCCTGTAAAGAAAAGATAATTCGTGGAAAAAGAAACATCATTAAAGTCCTGTGTCTTTCACTTCTCTCAGTGGAAAAGTTAAGGTTTATTTAAAAGATGAAAACATGGGTGGAGCCTGTGGCTCAAAAGAGTAGGGTGCCAGTCCCATATGCTGGACTTGGCTGGTTCAAACCCAGCCCCAGTCAAAAACTGCAAAAAAAAAAAAGTTGAAAACTTTTTCTTTTCTCTTAATATTTACTCATATACTTTGAGAACACATTCTCTAAGAGCCCTGAAATGGAATATAATTACTCATCTGGTTGTGCTATTGAAAACTTGTGAAGTTCAAAAAAATAAAAAAAAGAACAGGTTAATTGAGGAGAGAATTTAGCTCTCATATGGAAAAAGAATTTAAAGAGGAAATCAAGTCTTTTTTGGAAATTGAACAAATTCATTAGAGTGGAAATTTTCTTCACTAAATGTAAGATATTAAAAATGTAGGAACTCAGAGAATAGTTCTGAAAATGCACATCACTCCCCATCGCCACACATGACCTCAACCCACTAAGTAGCATTCTTCTGTTTCTTTGAGCATTTTAAGAAGGATTCCACACTTGGACATTTCTTATCACATACGCCCAGTCCCCAAGGTCATGCCCTGAAGCCATTCTTCTCTGTCTCTAAAATAATTGGCAGAATTGGGTGTAGTTTAGTGTATGCTGGTTTTTCATTATTCTCAATCCCAAAAGGTCAAAGTGTACTATGTAAATCCTTGAACTTGAAAGAGGCACTAACCTTAGATAGCCAACTCTGCCAAATTAAAACATTCAAAAATAATATTTATCCCTCCAATAGCAAGACTGAGATTAAGCCCAGGGGAATAGGAATATCCTCTACCAAGACCTAGAAATTGCTCTAACTCAGTCTCTCAAAATTCCCCAGAACTTCAATGATTCCTTCAGAACTTAGAGAAATGCATATTTTGTTCTAAAAATTCAGCATCTGTCTTCAGATAAATCCTTTTCCTCATGTAAAAATCTTTCAGAGAACTTCCTACTATTTAACTAACAGGCTGGCGAATCAGAGAACTGGGTTTTTGTTTGATGGAAAATGATCACAAATTTGTATCTCTGGGTTTCACCATATTTTACTACTTACCAGCAAGAATTTCCTCAATTCCCATGATGGCAAGATAAAACATGGGCACATAGTGGGTGAAGGGAGGGTAACTGGTGGGACCACACTTACGATGCATCTTACAAAGGTACGTGTGAAATTTACTAGGTGTAGAATATAAATGTCTTAACACAATAACTAAGAAAATGCCATGAAGGCTATGTTAACTAGTTTGAAGCACATTGTACCCCATGATTGCATTAATGTACACAGCTATGATTTAATAAAAAGAAATAAATAAAATAAAATGCTTACAGTACTGCTTTAAAAAATGTGCACACAGAACAATCTGAGGAAAATTAAAAAGCATTGCTATTATTGCATGAATGAGGAAATTTGTTCATTTTCACAAAAACCTGCAACTTGGTTGAGTGGCGTGGACTCGCCTCCAACACACAGGGTTACAGTTCTTCAATACCTATAGCTTAAGGACCCTCCCTTCAGATAAACAATAGAAATAATGTCCTTGTGAAGTAGGATCTACTCCTGTAAATTTACTTAATTATAATAAATAATGATATTAATTATTTTGGAGTATAATTATAGAAGTTATCTTGCATTTTTGTCACACAAGAGACTATTTAAAGTTGATGGACTTTAACATGGGTTTTAAATACATCTGATCATTTCCCTTCTTTTAATAGGACTTCTTTATATGAAGGCAGATAAAAATACCCATCATAAACATAGTAAAACCTTCATACATAAACTGTAGCACATTAAGAAACTACAGGCCCGGCACAGTGACTGACACCTGTAATCTTAGCACGCTGGGAAGACAAGGCTGGTGGATTGCTTGAGCTCAGGACTTCAGGACCAGCCTGAACAAGAGCAAGACTCAGTCTCTACTAAAAATACAACAATTCCAGGTGTTGTGGTGGGCTACTCGGCAGGCTGAAGTAAGAGGATTGCTTAAGCCCAAAAGACTGAGGTTGCTTTTGAGTTGTGACACTACAGCACTCTTACCCAAGGAGACAGAAGGAGATTTTGTCTCAAAAAAAAAAATTAAAAGTAAAAAATAAAAACGAATTCCAGCATAAGAACGTGAACCTAAGTACAGGAATATATCTCTTTTAACTTGCACATTTACCTGTATGCCTAATATATACCAGAACCTTTATAACTGTTAAACTGAGTACTTCCTTTTCTTTATCTTTTTTTTTTTTTTTTTTGGCAGTTTTTGCAGTTTTGGTGAGGGCTGGGTTTGAACCTGCCACCTCTGGTATATGCAGCCAGCGCCCTACTACTTTGAGCCACAGACACTGCCCCTAAACTGATAATTTCTAAGATCAGTGTGTCTATTACATTGCCTATCACAGCAGAGGGCCCTGCAGACAATGGGATTTGTTAAATATATGTGATATAAATGGATAATTGAGTACGTGAATGAATGAGTGGTTTGGATTAGCTAGCTGGGAAACACAAGTGTTACAGTGGGAGATAAAGTCATGAGGGCAGCTGCTAGTAGGGTGAAGAAAATGCCTGGGTGGTGGGTTTACTTCCACCAAACCCGTAGGAAGAGCCCGTAGGAAGCCATTAAATAGTCTTGAGGGAAAAAAAGCTTTAGTGCAGTTGTCATTTCAGAAATACTGTGGTGTTTTTTTATATGATAAATTGAAGCAAGAAGAAAGTAAGGAGAGAAAGAGTCGAATTTATTCATAAATTTTAACCCAAAAGAGGAGGTGGACACTGTCACCTTCCAATCCTTCCAATGGTTTCTTTTTCTCTACCTTTCATTTTCCTTTTGACCTTTGACATGACTATTTGAATAACTATTTTTTTTTTTTTTAGAGACAGAGTCTCACTTTGTCATCCTCCGTAGAGTGTTATGGCATCACAGCTCACAGCAACCTCCAAGTCCTGGGCTTAGGCGATTCTCTTGCCTTAGACTCCTGAGTAGACTACAGGAGCCCTCCACAATGCCTGGCTATTTTTTTTTGTTGCAGTTTGGCCAAGGCTGGGTTTGAACCCACCACCCACAGTATATGGGGCTGGCGCCCTACCCACTGAGCCATATGCACCACCCTGAGTAACTATTTAAATATATTTTTAGCTCAGGTTGTTTTTCCTCTAGTCTCCTCCACTATGTTTATCTTTCCAAATTTCAATTATTTTTTTCTCACGCATAGAATCGAAAAACGCTTGTTCCCCACCTCCAAATATATTGTCTTGAGATATAGTTAAAGAATGCAAGTATAGGTAGAAAAAAAAAGTTCTATAATTATGTTAGAAAAAGAAAAAAGTTTAAATCCACCAGCCTCAACCACTTATCAACTAGTTTCTTTAAACAAGCACAAAACTAGATACTTTCTAAGAACCTTTGTAACCACACATTTCATAATTTGTTTATCTTGGAGGACGACTTTATATAACCTTAACCAGTGCTTCTCACACCTCACTGTAGGTATGAATCACCTGGGAATCTTAGTAAAATGCAGATTGTGACTTAGTGGAACTAGAGTTGGCTGCAGATTCCACCTTTCTAACCTGCTTCCAGGTTACTCTGATGTTTCTGCTCCATAAACTGCCATGAACAGCAGTTTCCAAAAGTGCAACCATATTGTAGAACTTCATATGATAAAACAACATCTATTCTTTCCTTTCAAACTATGTTGAATCTATTAATCAACTTGGAATGTCCTCCTATTCACATCCACCTGTCAGAAACAATTTCTTCTTTTCCCTAAAGGATCTCTTCCCAGCTGAAACACTGCTATCTCAATAAAGCTCCTCTTACCCACAAAAGAAGCCATCTTGCTTTCCCCAGCTTCCTGTAGCTTTTTCTAAATTTCTTTTTTTTTTTTGCCTTCTTTTTTTTTATTTTTTTTTTATTAAATGATAGCTGTGTACATTAATGCAAACATGGGGTACAGTGTAGTGTCTTCACACACATTTTGACATACTTTCATCAAGCTGGTTCACATAAATTTCATGTTATTTGCATAGTCATTGTGTCAA
>CAUYTI010160279.1:0-10816 GCA_963575145.1 Galago senegalensis | reverse complement strand
CTGTGGTCCCAGCTACTTGGGAGGCGGAGGCAAGAGACTCGCTTGAGCCCAGGAGTTGGAGGTTGCTGTGAGCTGTAATGCCACGGCACTCTACCCAGGGGGACAGCTTGAGGCTCTGTCTCAAAAAAAAAAAAAATTAATTGGTATGTCTTACAAAGGTACATTTGCCCAAAGTTTATGAAGCCAAAATAGTATGTAAAGGTTTGGTACAAAAAAGCCATTCCATGCCAGTTTCTTCTGGTAGATACCATCGTATTTTTAAATACTATGTAGATATAGCCTTCTTCTAAATAATCCATGCCAACTATGATCCCTTTACCTCCTAGGATGGTGAAGGATTTCAGATCTCTGTACCAAACTTTCCCTCCCCCATTCTCACTATAGCACCAGATCACAATATGGTATTACATTCATATCCAGTGTTTACTTTCTTACCACACATACGTACGTAGTTCAATGCTGAGGCAAATGAGCTTCAGTGATTACATTTTCTTTCTTGTAAGATTTTTCCCCCCTAGAGTTAATAAATTGCCTCTTTTTTTTCATTTGCCTAATTTTCTTTGACCTATGACTAACTTTCTCATACTTTCCAACCTCTGTACAAATCATCTTTGGACAGTTTCCTAAACATGTTAAAATCTTGACCATCTGCAAAGAGGCTGATATTTTTTGTTTTGTGTTTCTTTTTTTAATCTTCATTTTCTTTATGTCTGAAACCTTTTGTGAAGAGTTTCCATTTCGTTTTATTTTCTTTAACTTTGAACTTTTGCTTTTCTTTTTATGAAATGTGGTGGGAGTTTTCAAATGGGGTGTTGTATTCTGATGGAAAATTGCATCTGTACCACCCAGATGTCAAGAGCTGAGAAATGAATCCAGAGTTTCTGATTCTTGATATTTTGCTTAAATAAACTTTCACCATTTTTCCTAAACAGCAACTTTTCAGAACTAATGACTGTTACTCCTTCAAACCTTGGAACTATCCAGTGTTAGTAAATTTTTATCCTCCTCTCCCCTCCTAGAACTGATTCTATATTTTTAGAAATAAAGGTTACTTTAAAAATAATTAATTAGTCCTTCCCCAGGCCATTTACTGCAGGATTCATGCCCCTTATTTTATGTTCATCTCACATAGCCTTTTATTTGTGTTCAGTCATTTACAAGTCTGCCTTTCCATCTAGATTGTAGATTACTTGAGGGCTGGGGTGTCTTTTTCAACAACACATTTTTAAAAATATCTTTTTATTTTATTATTATTATTATTTGCAGTTTTTAGCCAGACCTGGGTTTGAACCTGCCACCTCTGGTATATGGGTCTGGCGCCTAACTCCTGTGAGCCACAAGCACCACCCAACAACACATTTTTGTACTTTTGGATTCCCCTAGTTCCTAACACAGTGCCTTACTCTTAACAAGCTGTCCATCAATGCACGTTAAATTCTAAAAAGTGGACAAATAAAGTTAGTCTTCTCCAATCAAGAGCCCTAACCCGTGCTAACTTTCAAATCCTCTCTTGCCAGAGAGTGCCTTGTAAACCCTTTGAAAGGTGGGGTCTGTGCGGCAAGCCTACCCCCCTCGCCGGAGCTGCTTCCGCAGGTTGCCCCTAGGAACAGCTGCCCAAGTTCTCGGTTGCGCAGACCGGTGCGCTGGAGACGTGATACCATGCTGACCAACGCAGGAGTCCAGGAACCAGAGGTCGTTTCTCGGTATTAAAATCTGTTCTGTGTTTCCAAGAGGGGTGACTCGGGGCCGCACTTTCACCAGGGGCGGCCTCCCCTCCTCTCTGGGTCTGGGATCAGCGTGGCCCGTGGCGGGGGTGGGGGCTCGGGAGGGAGCGTCCCCGGCCGCCTGAGAACTCCCGGGCGGCCGCCTCGGTCAGGCCTGCGGCTCCGCGGTCCCACCGCCGGGGGCAGCGCAGCCCGCGCAGCCGGGCCAAGATGGCGGCCGGTGCGCAGTCGCGCAGGCTGCCCGCTCCGGGGCAAGAGGCGGCGACAGCTCCTGCAAGCCGGCGTGCCGTGTTCCCAGGCGGGAAGCCGCTCCTCTTCAGCCCACTGGGTCCCAGAGGGCCCGGTCCTGCCGCTCTCCCAGACAAGCCCCCAGCCCGGAGCCCTACCTGGACGGGCCCTAAAGGGATATTTTGTCACTTAATAACCTGAGACGCCTGTTAGGAAGAGGTCAGGACAGAGTCTATCTGGGATAAGGACTGGGGGAGAATGGCTGCTGGACTAGACTTGGTGGACAGAGGACCAGCGGGTACTACTCACTGGGTGCAGGCCTCACATTTGCCCTTGGGACAAATGTGGTGGTCAGTTCAACAATACCGGTAACCACAGGTACACCTTCATGCCCAATTAAGACACAGGGCCCAAAGCTCCTGGAGAGCCTGGTACATCTGATTGTGTAACCCATAGTATTCTCCACTAAATGTGGTAAGGGGTACAGAATGTTTGCAGCCCCTCACATTTGCTCTAAAATAGTATGAATGCACTATAGGGGGCGGTTCTCCTAAAACACTGAAGTCCAATTTACCAGAAATGGCATTGATGAAAGTAGTGTCTGCTGAGTGATCACCCTTAGGGTTCAGGTTGGGAGGTGAGTTCCCCCAAAGGAGCAGCTGAAGCGTGTAGAATCACAATGGTAAAAGTATCCAGAAATGCTTCCCCATTAACCTTGGTAAACTGAGCTGACATCTCCCACTGGTTCAAGGTTCCACCCAAAATTTGCACCTTGCTTATCAGCTCAGCACTAGAGGATGTGAACTTTTTGGTTTTGTTTTGGGGAAATAAAATAATTCTGCATAACATTTACACGGACTTTATTCTTATGGAAAACACTTCCTCCACCCGCCCTAGGCAGTAGCCCACCAGCATTTCTTTCCTTTTGTGGCCCGTCTTTTAATTACTTCTCTCCAGGCTGAGTTTAGGCAGCCCCCAGCATTTTGTTCAAGTACAGCAATAAACTCAAGGCTGGGCCAGAGTCTCTGTGGTCCTGACCTTCCCTCAGCAGATCTTGAGCCTGGAGGACCTTTTTTTTTTTTTTTGGCCCCGGCCCCGGGTTTGAATCTGCCACCTCCAGTATATGGAGCCTACGCCCTACTCCTTTGAGCCACAGGTGCCGACCCCAGAGGGCCCTCTTGGTCCCCTGACAAGGGCCAAAGACACAGCTTGGTATGTTTTCTCCCCTCTGCATGGACACTTGGTACTTTTCAGGCAGCGTGTTTCACCTAAAAACATACAAGAAAAAGTTCAAAGCAGTCAACTGGAGCTAGGCTGCCTTTAGCTTGGGGTCGTCCTTCCACAGAGATAATCATTCGCTTTTTCTTTTTTTTTTTTTTTTGAGAGTGTCTCACTCTGTTGCCCTCCATAGAGTGCCGTAGTGTCATAGCTCACAGCAACCTCCAACTCCTGGTCTCAAGTGATCCTCTTGTCTCATCCTTCTGAGCAGCTGGACTACAGGCCCCCACCAGAGCAACCAGCTTGTTTTTAGAGATGGGGCTCGCTCTTGCTCAGGCTGGTCTCGAACTTCTAAGATCAAAGGATCCTCCTCCCTTGGCCTCCTAGAGTGTGCTAGGGTTTACAGGCAGGAGCCACCTTGCCCTACCCCAACCATTCGACTTCTAAATTGTAGGCCACATCCACGGGTTACCACTAACCTAGTGCCTACAGAATCCTCTCCTAGCACCAGCTTGGATGGCCAGGGCACCTAAGCTGCACCCATCTCCAGCCCTGATGGGGGGGGGTGGCGGGCACAGTAACCTTAAACAGCGTGACAGGCGACCAGCCTAGCTGGTTCAGTGATGACTCGCTGGAGACAATCGCTTCGGGCAGCAGGCCCCATCTGCAGCACAGCTGAATGAGTTAAGCAGCCCCAGGCATGAGCAGACTGCGGTGGGCCCCAGACAGCCTTAGCCTTAGGATCCCCAAGGTACAGGGCAAAAGGGTGGGACCTGACTGCCCCCTCCGTAGGGCTGCGTGGGAGACCCAGGAGACCTCTGTCAGGGGTTGGGGGAGTGGCCTCAAAGCCAGGCCCAGAGTAAGGCTGTACTAAGGAGTCTTGGAGCCTCAGGAGGCTTGGGCCCTCAAGGCCTTGGAGGTAAAGGTGCTCCTGTGCTGAACAAGCAGCGAGGAACTGCAGTACCCAACCCTCGGGTTCCAAAGTCAGAGATGGCCCAGCGTTGCTGGTGGGCTGGGGAAGGAGGGCTCTCCGCGCAGCCCCAGGTGCACTAAGGTTACTTGCCCGCCCGCTGTGCTGCCTCACCCCTGACCCCCCCACCCGTCGCCCGCGGCGCAGGATTTAGGCAGCTCCAGCCACCGCCCCTGACCTGCAGGGCTCAGCCCCGCCTGACCCCTCCTCGGTTTCACAAAGGCCGGTGCGGCCAGGGCCGACCAGGAACGGCCAGGATTCTCTGATCTTTAATTACTCTCGGATCCCCTACCCTCCCCCCACCCCATCGCCAGCTTCCAACCCTTTAATCAATTTCACGATATTAAATATTAATTTCCCGCCAGCCACGCTTTCTCGGAGGAGGGGGAGGGGATGGGCAGGGAAGCTCCGCTGAAGAAATGGCTTTACAGGGTGTGACCAGGATAGCAGGGAGCGGAGAACGCGCGGACTCCTAAGTGACCTGTGCCAGGAACTCGGAGCCACTGGGTTTGCGCTCTGCTGCTGAGGAACTTAGCGAGTTATGAACACCAGAGTGCAGGCCTCCGGGAGTAAACAGTGAGGTGCGTTAAGAGTCCCTGTGTGCTAGGCGATCGCCTTCTGCTCTGCGCCCCCCCTCCAGCTGCAAGTCAGCCTCACGCGGGCCCGCGGCGCGCTGCGATGATGGATCGCGCCTGGCGGGGGTGATTTGGTGTTGATCGCACATTATCACTGGCAGGTTGGACTGGTTGCTGATGGACGACTTCTAGCGGCGGCGGCAGCATCGTCTTCAGACACCGCGCAGGGACCTGCTGGTTCTGCTAGGGACCCTCCCCCGACCACCCGCCGCCCCACTTCCAGGCTTCACTAGGGTCTGAGAGTCCAAGTGGGGTCTCCTCATGCCCAAGGCCGTCTGCCCCCTCTGGATCCTGGTGTGGGTGGAAGGCTCAGCGAGTAAGAGAGCCAGGACGCCTCTCCCACTTCCTCCTTCCCTTGTCGCCTGCTTTCCCCGCTTCCTGCCACCCCATCAAGACCTGGAGGGCCTAGAACACCCCACTGGCGATATTACGGCGGCCCGACCTTGGACGTGGGGGCGCGGACTTCTCCGCCTCTAGACTCCCGACCCTCTCCCTGGGTTCACAGCACGCGGCGCTGCGGTGCGCCCCTCTTCGCCTCTTTTTCTAAAGTGCCTGCAGATACAAAAGCAGTTTCGTAATGCCTTCGGTCTGCGAGAGCCGAAGGACCTTGGCTGACCTTTCGGAAACTGATTGCAACTGCCTGTTAACAGCCCGTACCGACCGCACTGAGCGGAGCGGAGGACAATCATTTAAGTGACAGACGGCGAGGTGGCCCAGGCTCAGGCGAGAGGCCTGGTTAAGCCTGCCCCGCCCCTCCCCTCTCCTGGTCCCCCCCTCCCAGCTACTCCCCCAGCCTCGGGCGCACTGCGGGCCGTGGCGGGCGCTCGGGCGGGTGGGGAGGGCGCGCTGCGCGCTCGCGCCTGTATGTGTGAGAGAAGGGGTGTGTGTGTGTCTGCGATTACGGGCCGACGGGTTAACCCTTTGCCGAGCAGCCGGCCCTTTTGAGGCCGGGTGCTGCTGGCTTAATCTGCCATCTGCAAAAGAGGAATAAAAGGCTGTCTCCTCCGACTTTCCCTAATGGGTAAACTGTACCCTCTTAGTGTGTCCCGGCCTGCGTCCCTGCTGCTGCCGGGGAAAGATCCTGACCCTCGGCTCTTCTGCTGCGGCCCTGGATCCCCTCCCTGAGCGCCTCTCCCTCCGCACAGATACAGACACAAGGACTAGCACAGGGACAGCATGAGGGGTCCAAAGGCTCCTACAGACTAGCGGTGAAGTGGACGTGGGTGTTCCCAGTGTTTTCCATTAGGGAGACTGAAGAAAGGTGGGAGGTGGGCCTGAAGCAAAAAGATGAGGTGGGGGAGGGGAGGCTGGTGACAGGGCACCTCGGGCTTCGCTTGCTCTCTCGGGAGAGATCGCCAGCTGCTCTCCAACAGGCAGCGCCCTGAAATCTATTTAAAGAGAGGGAAAGGGGAGGAGAACAAAGGGGGAGGGGGGGCGGTGAGCGGAGCCTGGGCGAGAGCGAGCGAGCAGGGAGGATCCGCTGCTCCGCGGGCACATCAAGCGCTCACATCTGTACACTTCGCGATCGATGGGGAGAATGGATAATATTTGTCAGCTGCAGACCTTTCTCTTCCCGGTTCCTGGGGAGGAGAGGGGGGCGAGGTAGGGGGAGGGGCGGGCAGGCTAGGCAAGAGAGGCCGCCTCAAGGACAGCACGCTTCCCGCTGCAGCCACACGGAAACCCAGAGCCATGAAAGCCAGGGGATTTTTCTCTTATTATCATTATTAATTATTTTTTATTATTCCACAGCAGCCAGCGAACGCTCGGCGGTGCCCCTCCCCCTCCCTTTGTTGATTCTCAGCTGCGAGCGTGGCGGGCCCAAGCAGCAGCCGCCGCCGCCGCCGAGCACGATCTGCTCTTGCGCCCTCGGTCGCAGCTGCGGCCCAGGAAGCCGGGACTGCGTCCCCGCCCCCGCCCCCCACGGCGCGACAGCCCCCCCCATACTCTCTCCCTTCCTCCAGCCACGAGGCCAGCCTAGCATCTCCACTGCCTCTCGCTGCGGCTCCGCGTCCCCAACGCAGAGCATAGGAGCTGGCTGCCGCGGCCAGGAGTCTCCGGCCGCTCTGGGGCCTTTGCCACGCCCCCCACCCGCGGCTGCACTCCGATGCCGCGGTCCCCACACATGGTCTTCATTTTGTTACACTAGCGGCGTGCTTCCTCTCGTCTCCTCTCCTCGGGGCTTTTCAGAGCAAGGAGGGAGGTTTAAAGGAAGTTAGAAACCCAGAGTGCCCAGGGGAAAGGGGAAAAACCCTTACTCTCAATCTGAGCTTCGGAGGCTAAGGGGATCGCCCCGCAGGGGGTGGGGCAGAACCTGGGTGCCCTCCCCTTCCTTGGGTGCGGGAAGGGCTAAGGGAGGGGTAGCGGTCGGGGGAGCGACAGCACGTTTGCTTTCGTTAGTTCCCTTGCCTGCTCACACTGGCCAAGGTAGCACTGACTTCGCACCCTCGGAACAGCAGAGCCCGGGAGCTGATAGGACAGCGGTCATCAAATGAGACCAAAGACACCTCAGACTGTCTCCCATCCTCCTCGTGGGCTAACTCCCTGGGCTTTTGCTCCCTCCCCCTGGTTGAAAGCCCGGAGCCGACGCCCCACAAACCCTGGGTCCGGGCCCACTGTCGAGGCGGAGTGCAGAAGGCTCTTTGGGAGTTTACTTGCGGCCTGGTGCACCCTCCCCGCACCCCCCGTGGTCCTGTGATTCCGGGTCAGCCTGCGGCGGCGTCCCCGACTGCTCCGCGGTCCTGGGCAGGGCAGGAAGCTGGCACGGCCGCCGCCTGGGCAGGCGCCACTTGGCCGGGCCGCCTGCTCGCTGGAACTCGCGCAGCACCTTCGCGCCGAGTCGAGTTCTCGGGTTTTCAGCCGGGTCATCCTGAGTGGCTCCCTACCCCCCCTTTGTCCGTCGGCCTGTCTCGGAAGTCTCGTCTCCTCCCTCCCTCTCGGCTTTCCCCTTCCTTAGTCTGTCTCAGGAGCTCCGTAACGCAGTCAACCGCCCTTCCCGAGATTCAAAAAGAAGTTTTGTGTTTCCCCGGGGGTAGCAGCCTAATGCTTCCCTTGTTTTCCGGAACAAAGCAGACATTCAGTGGGGAGGAGACAGGCGCTGACTCCCTCCCCTCCCCGCAGCACCCGGCACCCCTGCAGGTTCAGAACGCTTGCTTCGGGGTCCGAGTGGCCTGGGGGTGTGGGGGGGGCCTTCTTTCCCCAGGCTCGGCCACAAAAGCCTCCCCCGGTAGTCAAGGAGAAAGCGACGTGGTGTTTGGGTGAGGTTCCCAGTCTGGGCGGGGAGGGCGCACACGCGGCTGTTTACAATGTGTCTGTGCTGCTGGAAGCTCACCCACCGCCGCTTGACAGCGTGAGGCACCCGCGGGCTGCCAGCTCAGTGGAGGTGCGCAGCAGCCAGCCCTTCGGCACCCGGCCCCGAGGCCTCCGCAGCGCGGGTGCCAGGGCGCGCTGGGAAGCTCGAGTTCTCCAACCTCCTCCTGCCCACAGACCCCCTCCACCTAACAATGGCCTGGATTGGGTAGTGTGTCTAAGGTATTGAGGGGAGGGCGAAGAGCTCACTAGGGGAGTTTGAAGCAGTTGACGATTCGCCTGGGTTCTGAGCATATAGCCCATCTCCTTCCAGGGCTAAGTTCTCCAGCCCGTGTGAGCTCTGGATTCCACTCTCGAAACTTGGAGGTGTTTCTCGCTGGATGGTGCCCAGCAGGCCCACCTGCCTCTGTCCACCCCTGCCCAGTCCCCCGGGGCTTGTGGGAACGTTGCACTAGCTGCACCCACGCGCGCCCGGCTTTCTGGCCCGCGGAGTTCTGCATTAGATCCCGCTGCAGCTCTTCCCCTTTCCCGGGCCTGTGGCCGGCCCCCGGCGCCTCCAGCGCTGCCTGAAACTTGATCCCGTGTCGGAAGGACGGTGTGTAAACACCGGGCGCGCTCCGAGAGCTCGCGGGAGGGGCCAAGCGAGGGCCTCCTGGGCAGATCCAAGGCCCTGCGCCCCTGCATGCCTGCTCGCCCCGGGCACGATCGGAGGGGCCGCAGCCTCAACTCTGTCTTCCCACTTGGTTCAGCTAATTGGAGCCGCCGCCGCCACGGCGGCAGCCTGACCTCTTGTTGAATTTTCTAGATCGCAAACGTTCAGTGGTGGCTGCCTGCGGCTCCCCTCCCCCCTCCCTCAGCGGTTATCTCAGGCGGCAACTTGTTGGTGGTGAGGACCATCCCTCCACTGACCCTAGCCTGAGGCTCCGCTTTCACCCCAGCGGTTCTGAGAGTGTTGTTCTTAGGGGATTGGGAAGGGAGGTAGAGTCTTATCGGAACTCTGAGACTTGTGGTACTATCCAGGGGAATCCTCTCAGCAGAAAGCCATGTCCTCTGTGTCTTGCACCAGGGAGTAGTGACAGTCCCAGAGGGGCTCCAAGAACAACTCTACTAACAACTTCTATTCCTTCCAGGAAAACATTATAGAAGGGTGGGGTGGTGGGAGACAGGAAGATGTTCCCACCCACCCACCCCCATCCTACTCCCAATTCCTGTTAGCACTCAGGCATTTGGGAGTTGGTGTGTAAGTCCTTCCTGTGGCAGAGCTCTCCTATATCTTGGGCCTAGCCCACCCAAACACCACAACTTCCCCCTTGGTTTGGAGTACCAGGTGGGTCTGGGGTGACATGTCACCCTCACTGGGTTGTGGAGGTACAGCTCCCTCAAGCTGGATGATTCTAAGCTGTTGCTGGAAGCCCTCCCCATCCCTCCAGCCTCTTGTCTCCCTTGGCCCACATCTCCTGCCCTAGCCACATATCTGTGTTAGGTGCAGACTGTCCTATGTACAAACTGTCAGGTCTGTGCGGGTCTGGAGGAGGCCCAGAGTTTGACCTAGTCGCTGAGGTGGCAAGAAGTGAATAGCTGATAGTGCTGAAGGACTCTGGAAGACCCTGTTGATGATGCTAGAGTGGTTGCCCAGTATCCAGCATTTCCTTAGAATACCTTTTCCTCTGAGTAGAACTTTTGTTAGCGGATTTTACAGGCCAAGGGTCCAGTCTTGTGAAAGTAGCTGCACCCCTCCCCCCAGCCTGAAAATATGTAAATACAGGCCAACTCCCAGGGGACTGAGTGTAGAAACCCATCCAGGGGACCTGTAGCAGCCAGCAGCCAGAGATCATCTGCTTTTCCTGTGATGGTTCTAAGAAGGACGCCTCCCTTTGATGGTTTTCTAACAGCTGTTAGGGAACAAAAAGTGGAGGCCACAGGTTCATTAACTGTCATTTTCCAGCACCTCTTTCACTTCTGTTACCCAAATTATCACTATGGGGTTTTCCTGAGGTGTTCTCTTCATCTATTTATAACCAGAGCAAGATTTCTAACTCAATCCATATTGACTTAAGCTCTGATAAAAAAGGAATCTATAACATTATCATAACTTGGTGTCTAGGATGGTACCTCAGTAAGTCCAGTTCACATAGATTTTGGCATCTTAAATCTTCAGGCCCTTCCAATCAGATAACCTAAGTGTGTTTCCCATTGTCAGCTTCTTTTTTCCTTCCTTAGTGGAAAAAAAATTGAATCCTCTCACAGATGTCTGTTCTTCTTCACCCCTACCCTATCAGTCTGTGAGAACCTTATTTCTGTTTAGTATATTTCTGTGTTTTGATAAAGGAGAGAGTAATGTGTGTTTCTCTTTAGGCCTGAAATGATAATTATGCATACTGGGAGTTTGCTCTTGTCCTGGCTGTTTAACAGACAATCTGGATTCTGGTTGTGGAGCAGGAATACTCAATGTTTTGTCCTCTTTCCCCTGTCACCACCCAGCCAATACCAGGCTCCTAGGTGGGTCACAGGGCCTGAAGATTTTTGTTCTGAAGGCTGGGGATACCTTAGAAGACCTTACAACTGAGAGCCTGGTATCAAGCATTCACATTTCTTTTTTGTTTTTTTTTTTTGAGACAGAGCCTCAAGCTGTCCCCCTGGGTAGAGTGCCGTGGCATTACAGCTCACAGCAACCTCCAACTCCTGGGCTCAAGCGAGTCTCTTGCCTCCGCCTCCCAAGTAGCTGGGACCACAGG
>CAUYTI010160276.1:0-39013 GCA_963575145.1 Galago senegalensis | reverse complement strand
GCGGGTGCCTGTGGTCCCAGCTACTTGGGAGGCAGAGGCAAGAGACTCGCTTGAGCCCAGGAGTTGGAGGTTGCTGTGAGCTGTAATGCCATGGCACTCTACCCAGGGGGACAGCTTGAGGCTCTGTCTCAAAAAAAAAAAAGACTGTTGTAGGAAGAGAGATCATTGCCCTAGCGACTTTTCTAACAAGCCATGCACAATGGAATTGATTAATACTTAGAGAGCTGTGGTTCTCAACCTTCCTAATGATGTGGCCCTTTAGTACAGTTCCTGTGGGTTGTGACCCATAGGTTGAGAACCACTGCTTAGAGCAATGAACCAATGTGCTGTGAGAGGATCTTAGATGGACTGCAAACATTTCTAAAGGTCACTAGTTATTTTTGAAACGTTCAAAGTACAGTATGTTCTGTTTTTTTTTTATTTTTACATATACATGTGATTATTAGGTCTTTTATTGCCTTCACAGAATTAAAAAGGCTTAAAATTTACCAACAATAACAGTATGTTCTATTTTTTACTTTTTTTTTTTTTAGACAGAGCCTCAAGTTGTTGCCCTGGGTAGAGTGCTGTGGCATCACAGCTCACAGTAACTTCCAACTCCTGGGCTCAAGCAAATCTGCTTCCACCTCCCAAGTAGCTGGGACTATAGGTGCCCACAACAACACCTAGCTACTTTTCTTTTTTTTTTTTTGGTTGCAGCTGTCATTGTTTGGCAGGCCCCGGCTAGATTCGAACCTGCCAGCTCAGGTGTATGTGGCTGGCGCCTTAGCTACTTAAGCAACAGGTGCCAAGCCTTTACTCTGTCTTTTGATAACATAATTTAAGTGTGCCATGGAATTTTAACTATAGGATCAAGTGTGTCATGAGATAAAAAAGATGGAAAAACACTCCTCTAGAGACTTACCCAAGACCAGTGCACAATTGAATTAATCAAGACCTAGGCAGACCAGTGAGAACATGAGCAAAAGAAAGTACTGGAATTTCCAAAGAGCAGTTCATACTTCCTCAAAACTGTGTATAAAATCCAAAAGCTCTGTTTTCTACAGGGCCTGCAGCCACTAGGACGGAGCCTGGCCTGCTGTACAGGCTGTTAATGAAATCTTTATACTCCCAGTTGCTTCACTCAGTATTTCAGTGGCTACCTTGAGCTACGTTGCTTCTCTAACAGGAGTCAAAAAAACATACCAATTCTTTAACAAGAGAACCAACAAAGAAGTGTTGAAAGGCAACAAAAAGACAAGAAGAGAGTGCTGAGTTATTACAGAGGGGGCAGCGGCTAGGCAGCCCCCACCCCAGGACTGGGGAAGCTGGAATAGGTTCTGTCCCCACGTTTGGACCGCTGACAGCCTTCGGGCTTTCCACTTCATTTTGCCCCATGTCTGGGCAAGCTGATAAGAAACCTCAGGCACTTCCTCTCTGCCCCCAGAGGGGAAGTTCAAACTGTGCAAACTGCCTTGGGCCCCCCACTCCTGTGGAGGGGCACCAGCCACTGATGCTGGTATCTTGCAGGGAGAAGGTAGGTCACAGTGAGACTGAACGGCAAATCCCGGTGAGCTCTTTGGCCTGAAGAGCACATAATGGCCGCCTCCCCAGAGTTATGTGTCTTCCAAAACACTGGCACTTCTTGAAATCTACTATCACCACTGCTTTCTGCATTTGCACCTCCAACTCGCCTCATGTTCTACAAGGCCTCAACAAAGAGGGGAGTACAAAGTGTGAGGAAATATAATGTACATTCCAAATGGCAAAATTTCGCCAAAATTTATGGATAGAAACCTGGGGGGTGTGTAGAAATGGAACTTTATGGTGTAGAATCGTGGTAGAAGGAATATGAAGTCAGATCAGGCCAAATTTATTGATATGGGATCATTAACCAGAGATTTGGGGTTCGTTGTATTAACTTGAGAAACTGAGAATGGCTCTAATAGTTGCCTGTTGGTTGGTTAAAGTATGGACATAAATGGCTCTGCACCTGGAGCACTGTGGTTACGGCGCCAGCCACATACACCGAAGGTAGTGGGTTTGAACCCTGCCCGGGCCTGCTAAACAACTGCAATAACAACAACAAAATAGCCGGGTGTTGTGGTGGGTGCCTGTAGTCCCAGCTACTTGAGAGGCTGAGGCAAGAGAATCGCCTAAGCCCAAGGGCTGGAGGTTACTGTGAGGTATGATGCTACGGCACTCTACCAAGGGCAACAAAGTGAGACTCTGTCTCTAAAAAAAAGAAGAAAGAAAAGAAATATGGCTGTAAACATAGTCTAACCAAATGAGCTGAAATTCCAGAACTTGGGCTCAGCGCCTATAGCTCTACCGGCTAAGGTGCCAGCCACGTACACCTAAGGTGGCGGGTTCGAATCCCCAGCCTGGACCCACCAAACAACAATGACGGCTGCAACCAAAAAAAAAAAAAATAGCTGGGCGTTGTGGCGGGCGCCTGTGGTCCCAGCTACTTGGGAGGCGGAGGCAAGAGACTCACTTGAGCCCAGGAGTTGGAGGTTGCTGTGAGCTATAATGCCACGGCACTCTACCCAGGGGGACGGCTTGAGGCTCTGTCTCAAAAAATAAAATAAAATAAAATAAAATAAAATAAAAATACACAACTCTGCCCTCCTGCAACTTACATTTTAGTGCAAGAGACTGACAATTAGTGAATCTAATAGGTCAATTTTATGTTGGGAGAGCAGAGATGGGGAAATGGGGGTTGGTGGAGGAAGAAGGCAGTTTGCATATTTAAGCAGGTGGTCACAGCTCCACTGGGAAGGTTACATTTGAGCAAAATCTCAAAAGGTGTGAGGGAATGAGCCAGGTGATTATCACATGGAAGAACCTTCTAGGTAAAGGAAATAGCACAGGCTTCTGGTAGGGTGGCCATGTGGAGGCCAATGGGCTGGGATGGAGTGAGCTAGAGGAGTGTAGGAGGGAAGAAGTCAAGACAGCAGGAGGATCAGATCATGGCATTCACTCTGCTTGCTAAGGGACTGGTGGGGAGGTGGCTTCTAGGCAAAAGCAGGCAAGCCTATATTGCAGTAATCTTGGTGAGACCTGGTGCTGTCTGAGACCTGGTGATGGCAGGGCAGGTGGACCGAACAGCTTCTTGGGGTTCTGTGGAGGTTGAGCCAGTAGGATCTGCTGATGGATTGGATATGAGGAAGAACTGGGGGTCTGCCCAACATTTTCAGCCTGTACAAATGAAAAGACAAGAGTTTCCATCAACAGAGATGAGATAGTGTAAGTTTTGTGAAGGTATCCAGGAAGTCCATTTGGACATATTGAATCTGAGATATCTTGGACATCCAGGTAAAGATGTTGTGGAGAAAAGTAGAATAAGGAAGATCTGTGCTGGAGAGATGAAGCTGAGTCCCCACTGCAGAGCTGGCTTTATAGTCATGTGAATAGGGCCAGGTACAGGGGCTCACGCCTGTAATCCCAGCACTATGAGAGGCCAAGGCAGGTGGATCACTTGAGCCCAGGAGTTTAAGACAAGTCTGAGCAAAAGCAAGACCCCTTCTCTACTAAAAATAGAAAAACTAGCCATGACTTGTGGTGGGCCTGTAGCCGGACCTGTAGTCCCAGCTATTTGGGAGGCTGAAGCAAGAGGATTGCTTGAGCCCAAGAGTTTCAGGTTGTTGTGAGCTATGATGCCTTGGCACTCTACCTAGGGTGACAGAGTGAGATTCTGTCTCAAAAAAAAAAAAAAAAAAGTCATGTGAATAGTTGAGGTCTCTAAGGGAGTATGTGTAAATGAATGTTTATTGAATGAGTAAATTAAATATTTCTCAGATAACTTGTTGGCAGGAGGTGAACAATCTGAGCTGTGATATGGCAGCACCTGATGGGGAGTCTGTATGGGGACTGCACAGAAGCTCTGCCGTTGCTCTGCCACACGAGTCAGCCACCTACCAGGGAGGCCCACGGGGCACTTGCTCACAGCCTCCTGCCTTTCCCACCTCCTCCCCATCTTGCCTTGACTGTTTATCGCTGTCCCCACTTTGGCTCCCTAACCTTCTAATCCAGTGTGGACGTCAGGGCTCATTCTTTCAGGGATGTATTTGCTACATGCTCAGAACACTCTGCTTCCTCACTATGCAAAGCATGTGCCTGGGTGGGCAGCATGGCAGTACCAGTGAGCTGCTTAGAAAGCAGAATCTCAGGTCCCACCCCAGCCCTGAGATTCAGATCCAGCGGATCAGAATCTGCATTTGAACAAGATGCCCAGGTGACTTGTGCACAGGGTGTAGGCAGAGTGCCCCACCTCTGAGCTGACTTTCCCGACTCCTAGGTGGCTGAAAGTTGCTCAAGAAAACTCAGGGATTCTAGCCTAATGCTGACCTGGGTTTATGGCCTGTATTTTGGGACATCTCTTTTTCTGTGCTATATTTTGGGGCTAAATAAGAGGGGGGAAAGGTAATTTTACCTGGTTTATGTAAATGCTTCAACCTTGAGAACTATGAAATCCTTTCTTCAAGAGAATGTAGAATACATCAGACTGCCACTTGGAGACACAGGTCTAACCATTAGGTCCCTGGGTGACTGCAAGACACCAGTGTCTGCACCCTGTGAACACACCTCTGGGCTGAGTGACAGAGTGACAGAAGAGCCCTGGGGCTCAGGGAGGGAGATGGGCCCAGAGTGTCTCTCAATATCTTCCAGCCCTATCAAGCAAGGATTACACACAATTTTAAAAGGGGCCAAAAGAGGGCGGTGCCTGTGGCTCAGAGGAGTAGGGCACTGGGCCCCATATGCCAGAGGTGGCAGGTTTACCCCGTCCAAAAACTGCAAAAAAGGGGGAAGGGCAGAAGAGAAAAAGTGAAGAGGATAAAGAAAATGTGTTTTCTAAGATTATACTTCTTAAAGCTTATTTTTAAAGTCTTAGAGGGTGGAGGGGACAAGGATAAGATGTTTAACTGTGGTATATGCAGATAATCTCAAAACATAATTTTATCCAATACTTTTAACTTCTTCAAGATTCTGATAAACTCAGGATTTGCTCCCCATTCCTTTCCTGTAAATAATAACCTTTGTGAGCCATGCTAATAATATAAAGGAAAAAAGAAGAGACAAGAGAGCAAAGGACATGACTAAGGCAGAGATTATATTACATACATTGCTTCTGAATTCGGTCAAAGCTGACCACAAAATACTTTTTTGAATAGATAAAAAACAGTAGTTGCCAATGTTAAGATCTCTATGTTAAAACTAAGAACATACGGCTCGGCGCCTATGGCTCAAGCAGCTAAGGCCATATACACCTTGAGCTGGCAGGTTAGAATCCGGCCCGGGCCACCAAACAACAATGACAGCTGCAACCAAAAAATAGCTGGGCATTGTGGTGGGCACCTGTGGTCCCAGCTACTTTGGAGGTGGAGGCAGGAGAATCACTTGAGCCCAGGAGTTGGAGGTTGCTCTGAGCTGTGACCATGGCACTCTACCCAGGGTGACAGCTTGAGGCTCTGTCTCAAAAAAAAAACTAAGAACATAATAACATTTTTAGTTTATTACAAATGGAAATTTGTTATTGAATTTATTTCACAATTTAGAGTTCATAAGAATGAAAGTGTTGGCTCAGCACCGATAGCTCAAGCAGCTAGGGTGCCAGCCACATGCACCGGAGCTGGTGGGTTGGAATCCAGCCTGGGCCTGCCAAATAACAATGACAACTACAACCAAAGAATTGCCGGGTGTTGTGGCGCACGCCTATAGTCCCAGCTACTTGGAAGGCTGAGGCAAGAGAATCGCTTAAGCCCAGGAGTTGAAGGTTGCTGTGAGCTCTGATGCCACAGCACTCTACCCAGGGTGACAGCTTGAGGTTCTGTCTCAAAAAAAAAAAAAAAGAATGAAAATGTTCCAATATAATATTCCCAACCAGCTGACTGACAGCTGTGCAAATTGGGGAGTGTGGCTGGGACCCTGTGTCCCTCACATGCTCCCCTCTTTGCCTACAGATTCTGGGGGGTTTTCTCACCCCAGAGCACCCACCCTGTAGCCAGGCGGGTCTGTGAGGTGACTCTAGAGATGTTAGTGGATTCGTTGTTGTAATCAGGTCTGGGCGCAGCTGTAAAGGGATTGTGATTTAAACCTCTACATAAAAGAATCATTTGTATCTGTACGCAGCAGCTGGTGGGCAGAACTTTTAAAACACCTGCTAATTTGGCTTGGGGCCGTAGCACACCTGACCCGGGCCAGCTAAACAACAATGACAACTGCAACAAAAAATAGCCGGGCGTTGTGGTGGGCACCTGTAGTCCCAGCTACTTGGGAGGCTGAGGCAAGAGAATCACTTAAGCCCAGGAGTTGGAGGTTGCTGTGAGCTGTGACACCATGGCACTCTACGGAAGGCGACATAATAAGACTCTGTCTCAAAAAAACAAACAAACAAACAAAAACCCTGCTAATTCAAAATATTCTTGCCTTTGGCTTTGTACAGCTTGATAATGGAGCCTTACCATCTGTAGTCAACGGATCTGCTTTCCCCTCGGGATCAGCTCTTCCAGGACCACCAAAAATAACTTTGGCTGGGTAAGGATTAAAAGCAATACATTTCTACTTATTTTAATGTAAGAGTTTAAGAGGCTTTGGAATACAAATGTGTTTTTCTTCTATGCTATAAAATAAGCTTTACCTGCATATCTTCCTGACTTTTAAAAAATTATTTTCTACTTTAAGCAATGCCACTAACAATGTCGCTGTACTCGCCTGGTTTATTGTTACTGGAAAGGCTGAGCCTTAGTCTCCTCCGTCTGTTCCTATTCTGCTACCTGCTGTCCCTGTCAGTGTCAGAGGCTTGGTACCATTTAGAGGTCTAGCTTGGTTTCTCATTGATTCAAACTATGCTGGTCTGTTTCTTTTTTGTTGTTATCAATATAAGCAATGATGTGGCAGCTACTTAGCATTGGTGGTGGTCTGTAGAGTCTCCTATGGGCCTCTGCCTTCCATGCTAAGTCAGCTCATGCTGTGTGGCAGGTACTAACACATGGATCTGTAGTCACAATCTCCAGGTGAATATGGGCTGCATTGGGACTTTTGATTTTAAAGTTGTATTTATAGTTGGACCTAATTATAAACTAACCAAGTTGGTTGAAACCGTGTCAGGTTAATAATTCGTGTGCTATTGGTGGCCTGGGCAACTCTCCCTGTTCATTGAGCTCTGTCACTGGTAATGGACATCAGTCTGTTCCTGCCTCCGCCAGGTTTTTGGCCTGCAACCTCATGCAGACATACTTCCTGAGGCCTGGACGATAGCAGGAAACCTCCAGAGGTTTCCAGGCTGCTGCAGAGTTCTGCCATGGCACAGAGCTTTAAGATGACCTTGGTGAGAGTGAGGAGAGCATTTGGGGCAAGAATGAGAGGCTGTGATGGGAGCTACTGCGTAGAGCTCTGGAGACACCACATTCCATCAGCACTTTGACCTCAGCGTTGTGGCTGAAGGTGACGGCTACTCACGTGACTTGCTCCTTCAGTTCTGACAGTGATTCTTGGAGCTGGCTGTGTGTGCGATGCTGTGCCACAGCTGGTGACTTCCTGTTACTCTGGTGGACTAAAGACTAGAAGGAGCCATTCTCCCTGCCTCGCCGTCCTGGAGTGATGGGCCAGTGAGGGTGCATTTAGTGTTGCTGTAATTGGTCATCTCATCAACAAAAATGACTTAAACAGCATCCGGATTCTGCTGGTAGCATTGCATCTTCAGTTACCTGGGGTGATATGGGATGTTACAATCCTGAAGATGCTCACTTATCTTTCGTGTAATCTGGGGTCTGCTGGTAACATCGGTGCATTGCTGTGTGCGTGACTGTGTACAGGACGCTCATGGACTCTTGACATTTGCAGCACTTTAAGCACGTGCTCTGAAACTCGCAGGGCCACTGAGGCTTTGCTGCAGTGCAGCTGGTGCGCGTTTTCATGCAGGAGCATGCTGAGGACATTCCCGCCTCCACCCTCCTTCCTCACCCCCTCTTCTTCCCTTCCTCCTCCTTCCTAAGCTATACTAGATTTTTCTTTATTTTGAAGTAATTATGCAGGTTAAAAAAGATTTTTCTATTATAAATGATGTGCCAGAAATAATATGAGCTTTGTGTTTCTATTTCTTGATACAATCAATTACTTCATTTGATTTTGCTCCACTGAAATGTCCCTGTAGTTTTTACCTCAACGTCCACAGGACAGATGGTATGAAGGTATTGTTGTGTAGCAGGAAAGGGGCAGTCAGAGAACTGTTTGCTGCTTATTTCACTCTGTGTGAGTTCCCAGCCATGACTCTGCCCCTTTTACCTCTTGAAAAGAAGCTCTGACATCCCAGCATTCAAACATCTCTCCCCTAGCAGATGACATAGCAGGTCAGCTTGGGCCTTGAGACCAAGATCTGAAATGCATAAATTGACCCAATTGTCATTCTTTAGAGTTGGGGGGTGAACTGGCTAACTTATTAACTAGCTTATCATATTAATAAAAACCCTTTTATAATAATAAAAACTCATGCCCTGTCTCTCTGCATAGCTTTGATAATCTTATTACCAGTTAGTTAACAAATGTGAGTTGTGACCTTGTTGATGCTATTGGTCTTGGTACCATGATGAAGATCATAATAAAGAATATTTGAGAGTCTGTTTCTCTGGAAATTCTTTTCTTAAAGATTAGGTTATATCTCACTGTGGTATAATTTATTTATAATGCTTGCCTGAGGCAGAGTTGTCCAGACCTCTTCTAACTCTTATAACTCTTTAAAATTAGAAGAGTTTTTAGAGTGGCACCAAGAAAGAGTCCAATATAATTAGAGCTGTAGAAGTGTTTTTCCACTTAGATCTCACTCCAATCAGCTGGCTCCTGCTCCCTCACACTTCCCGGCTCCCTCCTAATGGAGTGTCGCCATTCATGCTATTATTTTAGCTGAAACATCCCTTTGACCAATAATGAAACTTTACAACATTAGAAGCTGCTGTCAAGTTCTGCCTTCTTCAAAAGTATTTTGTTTTAACTTCTTTCATCTGTATTGAACTATCCAGTCTCTTGATTTCTGTGTCATTTACAATTAGTGAAACTGTCCCAGTTGATTGTATACTATATGTTCTCTGGTTTTTCATTTGTCTATGTCTCATGTCCCCAGTTATTTGGGAGATTCCTCCAGGACAGGCAGTGTAAATTTAAAAGAGTTATTTTTGGTGTCTTCTGAAGCATTTTTCAGTTCTGGCTACCTGTGGGCAAGGAGTGGCAGGCCACCCTGGACCCCAGCTCAGGGCAGGTCTGAGGTGGCCAAGGGCAAGAGCAGTTAGGTAGGTGTTATGGCCCCTCTCCTGAACAGGCCTGGGTCTGGCCCACAGATGGAGGCAGGGGGTGAGATAGCTAGACCTGCTCCCTGCAGACACCCGCAGGGGCAGAAAGCTACACCTTTCCTGTCTAATGGGACACCCAAACTAGATGAATACTGAATGAATGCCGCAGTCAGTGACAGAGTTTGGGATCGTTGTCTATAAAATGGGAGATATTTCAGAAGAAGTAACAATTAGTGTGTCCATGTGTCTAGGTACCATGAGCTGTTCACAGTAGAGGGTAGAGATAGGTCCCTAAACAGATGCACAGATGGTGAGAACAGCAGCAGAAGACCAGTGGCCCATGGACAGGTGGTGCCCATGCCAGGGTGGAGAGGGGAGCAGCCGGGTTAAGATGGCTCAGGACTGACCCCAGTCTGGAGAGCTAGCCATCGAGTATGCACATGGGCCACAGAGTACAAGGGACAGGGCAAGGGAGCTCACCTATCTTCAGGATGTTTGCATTAATTATAGCTACACCCCAAATAGCACAGAGTCACTCCTGTGCTCCATGTGGTGGCACAGGACTGTCAGTAAGCATCACTCTTGTGCCAAATACTGCTCTCATTTCTGTTGGAAAGCCAAGAGCATGTTGTGTCTTTGCTATAGCCAGCACATGGCAGAGATGAAGCCAGCATACGTAACCTCCAGGAGGATGTTGCGAATGAGATAGACAGACCCACGTCCTCCGTGCCCAGGGACAGCCCTCGTCACCAGGGATGTCTCTGCACATGGCTCCCCTGTTACCCTTCTCACATGACTCCTATTCTTAGCTCCCATAGTTCCCTCACTTCTGGGAAGTGCTCTGGAACTTCTCCTGTGTTGAACCTGTAGCCACCCTCATACTTAGCAGCATCCAGAGACACATTACAGAAGGAGTTTGTATCTCCTCCTCTCATGTTCCTGGAGATGATTCTGGGCTAACCCTCTATGCAGTTAGGAGGGAGTGGTGATAATCCCCTCCTACAAGGAGGACAGTCCCCAGTGATCACACAACACCCTTGAAGCATGCTTTGATGTTGTCAGTAACATTACAATGTGTACAGCCTGAAATGTGCTAAGGAAAATGTGAACAATGGTTGATCATTCTTTCACTCACATTTCCCATTAGTGTTTAGGTTTTAGAGGGAATAAAGACCTATTTGGTAAGGGGAGGGACACACAAAATACAGGTTTAAACAGGTCAGGGAAGAAGCTCCAGGCAGATTTCCTGAAAAGTGTGAACGGCAGTGGGATCCCGCTCTCCACCCACCGCCAACTCCCTGGTGTGCTGGCTGGGTCTGGCAAGGCAGCCCCATCACACTGTCAGCTTCCCATTTCATGCTAAGGCCCCTGTAAATAATACCTGTAACTGTCTGGTGTTGAGATTCTGAGTATTTGTTGAAAAACACCAGCTGCTTAGTTAATTCTCTTTTTAAAGGGCAACCATCTGAATACATTTTCTTTTTTAATCTTTATAGAGTAACTCTTAGTTCATGGGACACAAAGTCTAAAAAGCCATGTAACTGTACCAAATCCCAGTGTCTGAAATTGTAAGTAATCACAAATCCTTCATTATTAAGTATGAAATAAGGTTGTTTAGAAGTCAGTCAGTAAGTGAAGCACAATCTAGACAAGACGTTAACGGTCAGTAATAAACATGTTACAGTTAATTCTCAACAGCCGTGTCCTGCCCCTCATTGTAAACCAGAATAGCAAGAAAAAAGCCACTTTTGCATGGACCTGGGTCAGATTTTTTTGTGTTATTTCGGCCAGCTAACTTAGTAAGTGACACTGCCCACTCTTCAAAAGAACATGCTTTTTGGCCCGGCATAGTGGCTCACGCCTATAACCCCAGCACTCTGGGAGGCCAAGGCGGGTGGATCCCTTGAGCTTATGAGTTTATGAGACCAGCCTGAGCAAGAGTGAAACCCCATCTCTACTAAAACCTACTTGGGTATAGTGGTGGGCACCTGTAGTCTTGGCTGCTGGGGAGGCTAAGGCAGGAGGAGCTCTTGAGCCTAAGAGTCTGAGGTTGCTGTGAGCTGTGACTCCATAGCAGTCAACCCAGGGCAAGAGAGTGAGACGCTGTCTCAAAAAAAGAAAGAAAACAAAGAAAAGAAAAAGAAAGGAAAAGGAATGTACTTTTCTTGGGTTTTGGTTTACATTCTCTGGCCCTTCAGACAAGTACTAAGCATGGTCATTATAATTGTGCATTAACTGTAACATTTCCAAATCCTATTTTGTAAAAGTTTGATGAATTTGTTTATATTGAAATTTTCTCAGAAAATTCTCCCCCAGGAGTACCAACTCCTAGGAAGCTGAGTCAAGGGTAAGGTAGGACAGATTGTTAAGCAGAATCTTGGCTGGGAAGTAGACAGTATGGCTGAAATGCAGGTGGGCCCAGTGGCCATGCAGTACTCTGAACTCAGCTTTCTTTCCCCCACTGCCAGATTTAGCACCTGTTGTTTGTGTTGTGGGCCTTGCTCTCAGCTCTGGCTGTGGGCTGCTCCCTGTCTGCCCTTTATCTGCCTTAACCCTAAGTTGCATGTTGAAAGGGGAGAGTATGTCCTAGAGCCATGTCTGACAACCCTAACCACAGTCTCCACGTGATTTTTCCATTGCAGAGCTCCTGCTGAAGTCATTGAGAGCTCCATTGATGGGACAGTGATGTGGGGGTGCAGAAGTGGGTAAAAATCCAGGAGCCCATGAAACTTGGTTCACAAAACAAAACCGAAAAAACAAATTGATTTTTTAAAAAGTAATGCTGCAGTCTAGGGTTGACTGATTTGTACTGTCACTGGTTTAGTCTGTGAGTACAAGCCACGTGCCTCTCTGAATGTTGGAAACGCCAAGAGACAACTGATCAGGAAACTAACTCAGCTCTGGGTGAGGAGGACAGAGGGAGAGAGCCTGGCCCATGTGATGGTGTCGAGACAGAGTGGCCTGCCCAGATGGAGATTCCTGACATGGAGGAGGACCAGGCGTAGTGTCCAGAGTGGACAGAGCTGTGCAGGGCAGAGAGCTCTCATGGAGAGGGGCTGCTGAGCTGGGGGTGGACGCTGGGCAGGTAACATTACCATGAAGCTTAGACAAGGTGTAGACTGTAATCGGGGACAAAGTGATGTGACCCCAAAGGACTTGGAAATGACTCTCTAAGAAGGGTTTGACTTACTGAATGACCTCATACTGGAAGGCCAAAGAATAGCTACTTGCCTAGAAGCAGCTTCCCAACTTAATCAGTGACTAACACACTAAAACAAGAACTTACCATCCCCAGGAAATTGGTCAGCTTTGGAACAGAGGAAAGGAGGCTCAGGGCGCAGTGCTGCCAGGGGGCAGAGCCACACTGGGGATGAGGCACTGCTGCTCCTTCCCCAGGAAGTGGAGTGTGCAGCAGGCAGGAGACTGGAGCCCGCTCAGTATGCCTGATGCCTGTCCCGTGCTCAGCATGTGACTGACCAACCATCTAGCCAGCATCCAGCTTCTTCAGTAGCTGCATACTGAGAGACCAGGGGCCCTGATGGAGAAAGTGAGCGTTTTGCACACTGGAAGGGCGCATTATTTCCATCATAAATTAAACAAGGCACTCTGATCATGCATCATGATTTGATTGGTACCAGTCCATCTCTGAGAAACCAGATATCTTTGGAAATATGAGTATAGCTTGGTTTTTTTCTTTTTTTAAAGCTAAGGAATACATAATTTCATCCAAGCAGACTCACCCCTCGAGGAGTCTTGGTGGCAGGCCTGTGACCTTGTGCTGGTGTCTCTCCCTGCACTCCTATCAGCAACCTTTGGTTCAGGGGACAGACATGAGGTGTGGAGTCCCTCTCCTCCTTCGCTGGCCATTGGACACGGTCACCACTCAGAGCTTTCTCTTTCTTCACTGTTTTTCTTCCTGCAACTAATCATGTAGATGAGGTGGTGGGGCACAATTTCCCTAGTTGCATTAGTCCTGCTTTAATGGGCGTCTCTGCTGGGTAGAAGTCGAGAGAGATTAGTATTAATTGGCTTTAAATAGAAGAACTATCGTATTTTTTAAAAATCAAAGTGATGCACACAAGTAAAATCTGATTTTCCTAGTCAGGCTTATCATGAACCGCAGTGTCACTCTGTTCACTTTCCCTGTGGCTCTCCCCCGCCAGAAGCTTCTGCTGTCACCAGCTTCTGTTTCCAGTCCTTCTGGGGACGCCTCCACCCCGTGCAGCAGAGCCTGGGGGCTTTACTCTGCATCCTCCTCCTCCAGATGGAGCTGAAAAGCACCCTAGCTCCTCTCTTGTTCCTTACTCTTACAACTTTTTTTAAATAATTCAATCTTGTGTTGTTTTTGTTCCATTAGCCACAAAGAATTGGAAATTATTTTTATGATGTTTCCTAGTTTCCTAAGGGATTTGCTATTATTATAATTGTTGGTTCTATAACAAAGGAGTGATGAATTTTGTAGAATGATTTTTTTGCGCTTATTAAAATGATCAAATTGTTGTTCTCTGTTATTCTTGTAATATCATCTATTGCAACAAACTTTCCGATGTTAATTCACCCTTGTATGCCAGGGATTAAGCCAAATTTGATTATGAGGTGCTAATATTGCCTTTTGTATGTGCTGCAGGATTTAGTTTTCTAGGATTTTTGCATCTTTGTTTATGAGTGAGATAGACCTACGATTTTCCTTTCTCATATTTTCTTTATTTTTATTTTTGTATCAGTCTTGTGTTGCCTAATAAAAATGCATTAGCTAGGCTTCCCATCCCCACCCCACAGGCAGCTTTTCTTTTTCCTCTAGTCTCTGAAAAAGTTTGGGTAAGAATTTATTTTTCATTGAAGGTTAGGTAAAGCTTGCCTGAAAAACTCTGGGTCTGGTGTCTTTGGGGGTGGAGTGGTTTCTTTAGTCGTTGTTTTCTTTAGTTTTATATTCCTTCTTCTTCCTCCTCCTCCTCCCATCTCCCTTCCCTCCCCTCTCTCCCCCGCCCCCCCCTTTCTTCTCCTTTTTTCTTCTTCTCTTAAAACAGCAGGCACTTATTCTTCTGGGGCCCATGAATTTGAAATCAGTGTCACTGAGCAGAAATCCGCTTTCACACTACCTTGGGAGTCTCTGGGAGAAACTCTGACCCTTGGCTCTTGCAGCCTCTGGAAGCTGTGGAGTCCCCGGCCGAGTCCAGTCCAGTCACTCTGTTTTGTTTGTATCATCTGTTTCTTTTTATCTATTTCTTCCTGAGTCAATTTTGACATTATATTTCTTTAATTTTTTTGAAAATTATTGAATTCCCCAAATTTTCTGATCTATTCATATATTTGTATGTTATTTCCAAATTACCTCTGTATCTATAGTTATAGCCCTTTTTTATATTTTCTTTTTTTACGTAGCCCAAGTCACAGAAGCCTACAAGTTTTCTGATTTTTTAATTTCAATTTCTACTGCTGCTTATTTGCACCTTTTCTCTCTCAGTTCCACGAGAGGCTGTGTGTCCTCTGGGTCTTCTTGGGAGCACTGCCCGGCCTTCCCTGATTGCCTTGCTCATCCGTCTGTTCCGTTTCACGATGTGCGTTAATTTACTCTCTAGGGTTTTCTCTCGGCCCTTTGTGATTTCACTCTCTTACTTGGCTAGCTTTTTGTGTTGATCGCTGTATTTATTTTTGACCTTTTTTATTTTCTAAGGAAATGCATTTAGATTTATAAATTACCCCTATGCACTGCCTTCTGCATCCTCCAGGGGCTGATACATGTAGGAGGGACTTTCATTGTCACTCACTTGAAATACTTTGTAACTTTTATTGTAATGTTCCCTTTACTTAATGAATTATTTAGATGTATAAATCAAAGTATCCAAATCTGTGTGTATGTATGCATATATGTGTGTGTATATATATATATATATATAATGACAATTTTATTGTTAATTTTTAAGTTTAAATATACTGTGGTCAAATAATGTAGTCTATATGATACCAATTCTTTGAAATGAATGAAGACTTCCTTTATGACTTAATGCAATCAATTTTGAAAATATTCTCTATTAACATGAAAAAAATGTATATTCTCTATTTCCTGGGTATAGTTATCTATCCACTAGCTCGAGTTTGTTAATTTTGTTGTTTATATATGCTAATTGGTTATTAAATTCTATGTGATTTATCTGTTTTTGATAAAAGTATGTGAAGATCTCTCACTTAAGATTGTGAAGTTGTCTGTATTTTCCTTATAATCCCATTCTGTTTCATTTTGAATCTATAGTATAAATGGCATACAAATTCATGATTGTTACATCTTGTTTGGGTGAATTTTCCATCAGCTAATAATTACCGTGCCTCTATATCTTGATGCTTTTTGCCTTACATCTTTAGTCTGTCATTATATTGCTAGACCATGTTTTCTGTGATTAGTAGCAAGTCATACCCATAACTCCCCTTTATTTTTATGTTTTATGTGTGGCGATTTTGTTTAGGCATGTCTTCTGTAATCTAAATATAGCTGGATTTTAAAGAAAGTAAATCTAATAATTCATGTATTTTAACAGGCTTCTTTAATCCACTTGCATTCTTTGTCTGATTATTGATTGATCTATGTGGACTTATTTGTACCATCTTTTTTTTTAAAGCTTTAAATTGTATTTATTTAACTTCTATTTTTTCCATGTAATAGCAGCATTCCACACATTCTGCTCTGCACTTGCTTTTTAAAACTGTGGTAAAATATGTACAACATAAAAGTTACTCTTTTAACTCTTTTTAAGTGTACAATTCAGTGGCATTAAATATATTTACAATGTTATGCAACCACCACCACTATCTATTTCCAGAACTTTTTCATCATCCCAAATGGAAATTCTGTACCCATTAAAAAACTCTTCCTACTCCTTCTCCTCAGACCTGGGAACCCCCATTCTCCTTCCTGCCTCTGAATTTGCCTACCCTGGGTACCTTATGTAAGTCCGTCACACACTTGTTCTTCTGTATCTGGCTTATTTCACTGAGCATAATGTTTTTAAGGTGTCACGCGTGTCCTCAGGCTGAGCACCCCACTGTATACACACGGCACGTTTTGTCTGTCTATTCATCCCTCGATGAATACTGTGAGTACTATTGGGAATGAGGCTTCAGTGAACGCTGGTGTACAGGTACCTGCTCGAGTCCGGACTTCCCTTATTTGAGTGTGTCCCTGGAAATGGAATTGCCGGATCACACCATAACTTCTGAAGGAAGCTCCATGGCCCTCCGCAGTGGCTGGTGGTTGTAGCATTCTGCACTCCACCAGGGATGGACACACCACCTTGCTCTGTGCTTCTGATTCCTGCTGCTGCTTTGCTTCTTTTTGCCTGATGAACGTTGGTTTTGGAAAATTGGCACTAATAGCAAAGTGGAGGAAATGGAAAGTGACATTAGTTAGGAGGCCACAAGTGCATAGAGAAGAGATGATGAAGGCCTGCACCAAGGTGGGAATTGTGGCAGTGAAGGAGGAAGACGCAGACTGAGAGACATTGCAGACACGTGCACTGCAGCATTCGTCACTCAATTGTTCATCCAGTCCACAAGTGTTTTTGAATGCCCATTACCTCAGAAGACAGGGAAGGCAGCAATGAGCAAGATAGCTGTGGCCCTGCCCTCCCAGCACTCACCGTCTAATGGGGAGGCACATGAATGAAATAATCATGTGAATGAAGTTTGGAGCTGACATGTAGAACATGGCGAAAGACCAGTAATGGGCTGAGGGGAGGGGCGTTTTGGTGAGACATGGCAGTCAGGGAGGCTTCCCTGAGGAGGTGCATTGGAAGAGGAGCAGTTAATCAGGTGGAGGTGAACTGAGAGTGGATGGCTAAGAGTGTTCTAGGCAGAGGAAGTGGCATTTGCAAAGGCCCTGTGGCAAGAGAGGGAGAGTGGAGGATTCTAGGAGCAGTGCTGCTAGTGTATAGTTCAGAGATATATGAAGCAATCTAAATGTTGAGTTTAAGGGGAATTATTAAATAAAGATGGTACAATAGAATGGGATGCGTGTAGCCATTATGATGGTTTGTGAATCTGTGTACATAGGAAACACTCATAATATATTGACCAGCAATTAAAGCACATTGCAACAAGGTCTAGAAAATGATCTTATTTTATAGCATATATATATTTCAGTATACAGAAAAATAAATAAAAATATATTGCAGAGAAAGTCTGAAATACAGTCACCAAATGATCATCTCTAGGGAGTGAGATTCTGAGTGATTGTAATTTGTTTCTGTTTTACTTATTTGTACTTTTAAAATTTTCTACAATAAATATTATTTGTGTCAAAATTAATAAAAGTCATTTCTGGGCATGGTAGCTCACACCTGTAATCCTAGCTCTCTGGGAGGCTGAGGCAGGAGGAATGCTTGAGCCCAAGAGTTTGAGGTTGCTGTGAGCTATGATGCCATAGCACTCTACCCAGGGTGACAGAGTGAGACTCTGTCTCAAAAAGAAAAATGTCATTTCTGAGCCAGAAGTGGTAGATTTGGTAGCCTTTTGGCTGTAGGGGAAAAGAGCAAGATAGTTGTCAGAACTGGTGCAGGGGCTGTGTGCCTGGGTAGATGGTGTCACCAGGAGAGGAAGCCCAGGAGGAAAGAACCACTTGAGCAGGATGAAGGACATGGGGGCCAATCATGAGTAAAAGGTGGACACTATGAGTTGAAGGTTGAGATTTCTGATCGGAAGCTGGTTCTAAAACAGAATAGTGTCCAAAGCTGCTGTGCACTCAAAACAGGAAGAGACCCTTGGGTTTTCCAGTGAGGTGGTTGATTGCCTCTGAGAGTCCATGAAAGGGTGAAGAGACTCCGAATGCAGTAGGTTAAAGAATGAATGGAAGATGAGGAGTGATAAGGCCAGACGTGGACAACCCACCCTTTCCTGATGTCTGGGGAAGGAAGGAAAGAAGATTTTAGGGTCTGGAGCTGGGAGAGGGAGCAGGTTTAGTGAAAGTGGTCTTAAAAATCTTCAACGTAAGTTAAAAACAAAAGGGTGAAAGTTAATAAAATTATGAAGTTAATAAAACTGTGTAAAACAAGAAAAGAAATGTGCCTAGCCTGGACCTTGGTAAGTAAACATAGTTCCACTGGTGTAAAACTCTAGATTGAGTGTTTTTCTCTTGGTGCTTTGAAGATATTCTGCTGTTTTTATTATTTCTTTTTTTTTTTTTTTTTTTTTTTTGGTGGCAGCCGTGGTAGTTTGGCGGGCCCCAGCTGGATTTGAACCTGTCAGCTCAGGTATATGTGGCTGGTGCCTTAGCCACTTGAACCACAGCGCTGAGCCTGCTTTCCATTATTTCTAAGAAGAAATCAGTTGTCAATCTACCTTTTCTCTCTGGTGCTTTTAAGATTTTCTTTTTGTTTTTGGTTCTTTTTATTTAGCTTTCGTAGGATTCGTTGGTTTCTCAGATCTGAGCATCCACACCTTCATCATTTCTGGGAAACTCATGGTTATCCTCGCTCTAGAGATGCCTCCCCTCCTCTTCCTCTTGTCTCCCTGCTGTAATTTTTCCCGCACTGTTTCTCTTTTTTTTTTCCCTAGTTTTCCTTCTTTTCCCTCTCCAAGACATTTTATTTACTTATTTATTTTTTGCAGTTTTTGGCCAGGGCTGGGTTTGAACCCGTCACCTCCAGCATATGGTGCCGGTGCCCTACTCCTTTGAGCACAGGCGCCGCCCCTCGCACTGTTTCTCTTAACCTTTCTTCCGTGTCTTAAAATCTCTTTGTCTTTTTGTGCTGCATCTGGACTAATTTCTTTATCTTTTATTCTTTCTCTTTCAGTTTAGTTATTATTTTTATCCAAATTATACACGTGCACAGTTTAGTTTTTCTTTCTTTATTTTTTAGAGATAGGGTCTCCTCTGTTGCCCAGGTCGGAGTACAGTGGTGGCACAATCACAGCTTACTGTGATGTTGAACTCCTGGACCCAAGTGACCCTTCCAGTAGCTGGGAATACATGTGTGCACCACATGCCTGGCTAATTTTTAAGTTTTTGTATAGACCAGGTCTCACTACTTTGCTTAGGCTGGTTTTGAACTCCTGGCCTCAAGCAGTCCTCCTGCTTCAGCTTCCCACAGAGTTGAGATTATAGAGATGAGTGAGACACCATGCCCAGCCACATACATAATTTAAAGGATTGTGGGGGGAAAATAGAGTTCCTTGGCCTAAGCCTAGGTCACATATATACAAGGATTGTGGCAAAAAAAAAAAAAAAAAAAAAAATATATATATATATATATATATATATATAGTAGGTCCTTGGTAGTTATTCCTTATTTTCTGTTCCCTAGAAAATTTCAGCTCTTTTAATTGATACTTTTTTTTGGAGACGGTTTCACTATAGCCCTGGGTAGAATGCCATGGCATCATCACAGCTCACAGCTACCTCAAACTCTTAGACACAAGCGATCCTTCTGCCTCAGCTTCCTGAGGACCTGGGACTGCAGGTGCCCACCATAATGCCCAGCTAGTTTTTTTCTATTTTTAGTTGAGACAGGGTCTGGCTCTTGATCAGGCTTGTCTCAAACTCCTGAGTTCAAGCAATCCACTTGCCTTAGCCTCCCATAGCGCTGGGATTACAGGCATGAGCCACCACGCTAGGCCCTTAACTGACACGTTAATCTTTGCCTCTGTAAATCTAAATAATAAGACCAAACGGCTACTTCTTGGCTTTTCAGCTTTGGCATGATCAATTGTTTTATTACTTTGGAGATGCGGCTTTAGCTATATATCTTCTCCCTAATCACACATAAACCCCGTCCCAACACATATAATTCCCATATATCAGATGCACTTAATTAAATTAGTTATTAAGTACAAAGTGTGCCCAAAAATATATATACATTTTAAGAAAGGAAAAAACTATATTAAAATTGTAATACTCAATATATACTGAAAACAAACAATGAATACCAGTCACATCAAGGACATCTTATACTTAATTGTACAAGTCAGACGTGACTTGAGTATTACAATTTTAATACAGTTTTTTTCCTTTCTTAAAATGTGTGTACATTTTCTTGCACCATCAGTATTTATGTTTTACGACTTTGAGCACTCTGGTCCCTGCTGAGCCTGCACGGATTGTTCTTTCCTGTACGTCTTTGCCTTTTCCTCCAAGTTCATACTTAGAACTTAGTTTTCTTCGTACCTAACACTACATTAGCTCGAAACTCTACTGAGGTTGTAGGCCTGTGTTCTGTGCTCTGACACAGTAGGTGCGGTCAGTCTTGTGTTGCTGAAGGCTTTGTGAGAGCACCCACCCCGTGGCGCTATGACAGGGCTGATCCCCGGCCTGCACGCAGCTCCCATCCTGGACTCCCCTGCAGCACCGTGCTGAGGGGCTCACCTGCGTCTTTCTCCTGTTTGATTCTGGCTCCTGGATCCCGTATCTTCCTAATGGGAGTCCTGGCCTCATTTGGGCAGGGGCATGTTCTCCAGCAGCTTCCTGACAAAAAGTGCGTGGGAGGTAACTTTTTCAGATCTTACGTGTGTAACTATACCTGGGTCTATCCTCACATTTAGTAGTAATTCAGGCTGGGGATAGAACCTCAGTTGGGATTTTTCTTTAGACATTTGAAGGCTCGGCTGCATTTCTTCTAGTTTCCAGTGTTGCTGTTGAAATGTTGACTCTATTCGTTTGCTTGATCTGTTGCATTAAACCTATTTTTACCCTTTTAGAGCCTCATAAGGTCAGCTGTCTGTGCCAAGTGCTCCGAACTGTGGTCATGCTGTGTCTGGTCTCGAGTCTCTTCCACTTGTGCTAAGCATTGGCAGCCCCTCTAACGTTCTGGGAATGGGAAATGTTCTTTAATTACTTTATACCCTTCATTCTTAAAATTTTGTATTTCTGGAACTCTTTTTTTTTTTTTAAATGGAACCTCAAGCTGTCACCCTGGGTAGAGTGCTGTGGCATCACAGCTCACAGCAACCTCCAACTCCTGGGCTCAAGCGATTCTCCTGCCTCTGCCTCCCAAGTAGCTGGGACCACAGGCGCCCACCACAATACCTGGCTATTTTTTGGTTGCACCCGTCATTGTTGTTTGGCGGGCCTGGGCTGGATTCAAGCTTGCTAGCTCAGGTGTATGTGGCTGGCGCCTTTGCCACTTGAGCCACAGGTGCTGAGCCTAGAACTGTTTTTTCATAAATATTGGGCCTTCTGATCTGATCCTCTTCTTTTTTCTTTTTCCCATTTTTACTTTTTTTTATTTCTTTGGTTCTAGTTTTCTTACTTTTTTTTTTTTTAGAGTCTCACTATATTGCCCTTTGTACAGTGCTATGGCTTCTCAACTCACAGCAACCTCAAATTCTTGGGCTTAAGAGATTCTCTTGCCTCAGCCTCCCAACTAGCTGAGACTATAGGCACCCACCACAATGCCCCTCTATGTTTTGGTTCTAGTTGTCATTGTTGTTTAGCAGGCCCAGCCGGGTTCAAATCTGCCAGCTCCAGTGGATGTGGCTGGAGCCCTAGCTGCTGAGCTACAGGCACCAAGCCTTATTTTCTTACTTTCTGTTAAGTCTTTCATCTCCATGATTACTTTTTTATTTCTAAAATATCTTTTTTCATACTCTGAGTGATTTTTTTGCATCTTATTTTATGGGTTCACTAACCTTTCTAGATCTCTCTAAGGACATTGATGCCATCTTCCCCAGCTTTCTTTTCCATGCACAGTCTCTGTCTGTTGGGGCCTCTGTCTTCACACTGGAAGATTTCCCCACATGCCTGCTCATCTTTGGCTGTCACTCTGCTCATGTTTAAGAGCAGGGCGAGCTGCCTGGGGGACTGTGTCACATGGGTAGGGCTCCATCACTGTGGCTTCACCATTGGGTGATGTTACTAAGCCATGCCTTGGAGAGACTCCATGTCATCCTCTGTAGACATGTTCCCTTGGGCTGGTCAGCATCCTCCGAGAAGGCTTTTCCAAATCTCTTACTGGAATTCTCTCTCTCTCTCTTTTTTTTTTTTAGAGACAGAGTCTCACTATGTGGCCCTTGGTAGAGTGCTGTGGAGTCACAGCTCACAGAAACCTCCAGCTATTGGGCCTAGGCGATTCTCTTGCCTCAGCCTTCTGAGCAGCTGGGACTACAGGCGCCCACCACAATGCCTGGCTATTTTTTGGTTGCAGTTTGGCTGGGGCTGGGTTTGGGGGCTGGCGCCCTACTCGCTGAGCCACAGGCACCGCCCACCTACTAGAATTCTAATAGCCAAGCAAGGGGAGACACACGGGGGTCTCAACATTCACTTTTCCTCTTTGTTCCCTGTAATACTCTAGGCCTTAATTTACCCCAGAGAGTAATTTCTAGCCCTTTTCCCTGGCGGTGAGGGGTGGTCACCTGGAGTCTGGGGACTCTGGCCGGAAAAGCATTTCCATCTCTTCTCACTCCCGGTCACTCCACTGCAGAGGAACCTGACACCACCAATTCCAGGTGCTTCAGAAGTTGCTTCCTGGCAGTTTTCTGCTAATCTGAGGTTTTTGAGTCTGCCGCCAGTTAGCTCACACCCTCTGCTTTTCAGCCTCCAAACCTTCCCTGGTACCTTTTCCCTCCTCTCGGTTATAGAGGCTAAGCAGGCTCAGGAGAGACCTTCATATTTCCCCTTTACTCCCAGAGAGGATGTGTCTCTGCTTTCTCCTTTTTCAGAGTGGATTTGTTTCTGATTCACTCACTGGTGAGGTCACCTTTCAGGGAACTGTAGTGTTTATGGGATCTTTGGTCTAATTCGCAGGGTTTTTTTTTTGTTTTGTTTTTTTTACTGTAAATATTTCTGTAGGGACAGGAACACCACACTTCTACTTAACAAAGAGAAACATTTTTTTAAAAAGATGTAAGATCTACATCTTTTCTCTCTCTTTTTTTTTTTTTTTTTTTTTTTTTTTTTGAGACAGAGCCTCAAACTATCCCCCTTGGTAGAATATTGTGGCATCACAGCAACCTCCAATTCCTGGGCTCAAGTGATTCTCCTGCCTCTGTCTTCCATGTAGCTGGGACTATAGGCACCTGCCACAGCACCCGGCTATTTTTTGGTTGCAGCTGTCGTTGTTTGGTGGGCCCAGGCTGGATTCAAACCCGCCAGCTCAGGTGTATGTGGCTGGCGCCTTAGCCGCTTGAGCCACAGGTGCCAAGCCAAAGAGAAACATTTTTGTAGCCCAGAGTTCCTTTATTTATTTATTTATTTTATACTTAAATTATGCCACAAATTCACAGGGAGCAGGTTCCAGCCCCACACTGTTCTCATACAGTGAGCTTCTCTGGGTGGGGCAGGGGGTACTTCAAGTGAACCCAAGCACCTTTCTCTTGGCTTTCTTCCCTGTTAATCATTCCTTCCTTGTTTCTGGAAGGTATCTGGGCTCTTAGGGTGCTTAATGTGCTTAATACTCACATTAATTCTCACATTAATTCTCTAGCCAAGACTCTCTTCACAATGCCAACGGCAGGTGTCATGGTGACACCTGGAGGGCACTCTGTTTTGAACAGCGCCGTTCCCTGGTGTCTGCAATATCCCCTTTCTTGCAGATTTGCATGTATGGACTCTCCTCTTTCCCTGTGTTGGCCATTTTGGTGACTTTCTGGAAGATGGCGGTTCTGCTAACTCCCACCTTTTATGGCTTAAACTTATTCTCTTGTCTCCCGCATACGCAACTCACTGGTGCCCAAGCTTGGGGCCACGGACAGGCAGATGCCACAGGACAATTAGCAGCTGCAGAGCTCACCTCCCTGGGTTCACTCTCTTACACTTTTGGGCTCTGAGGATCTTCTTTACTCTCCTTTTAGCTTGACATGCTTTAAAAATGTTTTTAAAAATATGAAAATATGGCTCAGTGCCTATGGCTCGAGCAGCTAAGGCGCCAGCCACATACACCTGAGCTGGCGGGTTCGAGTACAGCCCCAGCCTACCAAACAACAATGACAACTGCAACCAAAAAATAGCCAGGCATTGTGGTGGGCACCTGTAGTCCCAGCTACTTGGGAAGTAGAGGCAGGAGACTCTCCTGAGCCCAGGAGTTGGAGGTTGCTGTGAGCTGTGATGCCATAGTATTCTACCCAGGGGGACAGCTTGAGGCTCTGTCTCAAAAAAAAAGAAAATAATAAGTATAAAAAGTTATGTTTGGGAATTGTATTATGAAAGCTATGTTTGGGAACTCCTGTCATAGGGAGTTTCCACAGACCTTGGGTCCACTTTACCGCAGTCCCGCGCACAGCCCTGGGAGTGTTCGTGCAGTGCTCCAGGGAGGTTTCCCTTGGCAGCCTGAGAAGCTCCCTGTGAATGGCACATGTCAGGGGCCGTGGGGAGTGGTGGCAGAGCGTGTGAAAAGCTTGGGTTTGAAGCTCTTTTCGGTGAGTCATGCTTTCAGAAGGGAAGTATGGGTCTTCTGGTCACAAACTGAAGCTGTGAGGTGGCTGCCAGGCTTCCCCCAGCCTCTCTGGGGTACAGGTCATGTTAGGTATTAGGAGTCCTGGCCCTGACGCTGGATTTTGACACGAGTTGAGGAAGTGGCATCCATCCCTGTCCATGTGGATTTTGTGAGGACTTTCTTTGCTTAATGAGGTATCAGTTTTCATAAAAGGTATGCAAGGACCTTTGTTCCTTTTTTTTTTTTTTTTTTGCAAATCAGTGTTCATTAGTGTTTCTGCATTTACTGTGTGACCCAAGACAACTCTTACTCTTACAATGTATGTAAGAAAAAAACAAAAAAAAGTTGGACACCCCTGAAGCATAGGCCTATAAATGCCTCTGACGTATAGCACTACAGCAGGTGTCCTATGAGACTGTGTGAAGCACTTCATGGCCACAAACACTAGCAGCTCTGTGAGGGAACCCATCAGCGCGGGCACCGTCACTGCCATTTGGCCAGTATGACCCCAGAATCACAGGGCTCAGCACAAATTCATGAGCAGCAAACGAGTGACAGCAGCCTTCTCAGACGTTATTTCTTCTACTGTTCACTTTTCCTCCATGCGTGGAATGGAAGTCAGATCAAGCCTTGGCCACGTTTGACCTCAGATCCCATTAGTTTTCATTTATAGTCAAGATCTGGGCAAGAAGTTAACCATAGACAAGCTGGGAGGATTGGGATAGTCAGTGGGGAAATGGCTCTTTATTGTCGGATGCTTCTACCCACCCACTGATCCTGCTCCTGGGGATATGGCAGAGGGCAAGTGGGCAATTGGTGGCCCCAGACATTTTCCAGGGAAGTGTTCTGCTTTGCAAAATCCTATGTTATGAAACCAACAGTTTTAATTAGTTTTTCTTTCTTCTGTGCCATGACTATTTCTCCAGTCACAGAGAACATCACTGCAGCTGATCTGGTTTTGATATAAAAAGGTGTCAGAATCATTTTAAATGTCTTCCAACTGCAGAGTATTGGCTGGTTCCCTTCGCACACACGTGCACTTCCTTCCGTGTTCTGACCATGCCGTCCGTGCCACCCACTCACTCTGGTTTTCTTCACAGGTACTGCGATTGCTTTGCCAGCGGGGACTTTTGCAACAACTGCAATTGTAATAATTGTTGCAACAATTTGCGTCACGAAATTGAACGGTTTAAAGCCATTAAGGTAATAAATTTCCATTAAATACGTGCATTTTAAAAAGTGTTTAAAGCTCAGGGCCTGTAGCTCAGCAGCAAGGGCACCAGCCACATACATCGGAGCTGGAGGGTTCAAATCCAGCCCGGGCCTACCAAACAACAATGACAACTACAACCAAAAACTAGCCGTGCGTTGTGGCAGGTGCCTGTAGTCTCAGCTACTTGGGAGGCAGAGGCAAGAGAATCACTTAAGCCCAAGAGTTTGAGGTTACTGTGAGCTGTGACACCACAGCACTCTACTGAGGATGACATACTGAGTCTTTGTCTCAAAAAAAAAAGTAAAGTAAAAACAAACCAATCAAGATAAAGAGGTGCATGAGTTGGTTGGGCACGATGACTCACCTCTGTACACTCTGGGAGGCCAGGGAGGGAGGATTGCCTGAGTCCAGGAGTTCAAGATCAGCCTGGGCAACATAGAAAAACCTCTATAAAAAATTTAAAATTACCTAGGTGTTGGGCGGCACCTATGCTTCAGTGGGTAGGGCTCCGGCCCCATATACCAAGGATGGCGAATTTGAATCCAGCCCTGGCCAAACTGCAACAACAACAAAGAAAATAGCCAGGTGTTGTGCTGGGCACCTGTAGTCCCAGCTACTCGGGAGGCTGAGGCAAGAGAATCGCTTAAGCCCAGGATTTGGAGGTTGCTGTGAGCTGTAACGCCACAGCACTCTACCAAGGGCAATAAAAAGAAAAATATCCAGGTGTTGTGGCGCATGTCTGGAGTCCCAGCTACTTGGGAGGCTTAGGTGGGAGAATTGCTTAAGCCCAGGAACTTGAGATTGCCCTGAGCTATGACTGTGGCCCTGCAGACCAAGCTAAGTGACCCAATAACACACTGTCTCTAAAAAAAATTATGTTTATTGTGTGAGAAAGGCATGGCCAGTGGTTGGTTGAGCCCCTGGGCTCTGAGGTCAGCATGGGGACTTTGAATCTGGATCCCACCCTGTACCATCTATTATTTAACCTCTTGGTGTCTGGTTTCTCCATCTGTAAGACAGCAATAACAGCAGTAGTTTTGTTTATTTTTTGAGATAGAGTCTCACTTTATCACTTCAGCTGGAGTTTAGTAGTATCATGATAGCTCACTGCAGCCTCAAACTTCTGGGCTTAGGCAATCCTCCCACCTGAGCCTGGCTGATTTTTCTATTTTTTGTAGAGACAGGGCCTTGCATGGGGTGGAAGAGTGGTAGTTTTTTTTGTTTGTTTGTTTGCTTGAGACAGAACCTCAAGCTGTCACCCTGGGTAGAGTGCCTTGGCATCACAGCTCGCAGCAACCTCCAACTCCTGGGCTCAAGCAATTCTCCTGCCTCCGCATCCCAAGTAGCTGGGACTACAGGCACCTGCCACAATGCCCAGCTATTTTTTGGTTGCAGCCATCATTGTTTGGTGGGCCTGGGCTGGATTCGAGCCTGATACCTCAGGTGTATGTGGCTGGTGGCTTAGCTGCTTGAGCCACAGGCGCCGAGCCGGAAGAGTGGTAGTTTTTACTTCCCAAGGTTGCTGAGAGGATTAATTGAGAGAATATGTCCGTATAAATCACATAGAAAGATGTGGGGTGTGGTGTGTTCTTCCATGTCCAGTCAGGGTGAGCTGTCAGTAGAATGTCACGATCTCTCCACTATCTCAGGAAATAAGCCCCAGAAATGCAGGAAGGGAAGATGTCCTCATAGAAACATGATTTTCTTTACACTTTTACTATCCATTAATTTTCTACAGTGAATATATAACTTTGAAACTGGCAAAACAAGCAAAGCCTAGAGAAACTGTGGCTATAGTAATTCTTTATGTGTGGAAATGGGCTTGGCGCCCGTAGCACAGTGGTTACAGTGCCAGCCACATATACCGAGGGTGGTGGGTTCAAACCCGGCCCGGGCCAGCTAATCAACTGCAACAAAAAAGTAGCCAGGCGTTGTGGCAGGTGCCTGTGGTCCCAGCTACTTGGGAGGCTGAGGCAAGAGAATTGCGTAAGCCCTAGAGTTTGAGGTTGCTGTGAGCTGTGATGCCACAGCACTCTCCTGAGGGTGACATAGTGAGACTCTGTCACACACACACAAAAAAGTGTGGAAGTAAATTAAAATGAAACAAGGAGGGATATACCTCTTTGAGGAAACTCACTGCTCTCTGTGGTGCCTTCCAAAATCACAAGTGAATTCAAATAAGAAGCCTTCCATTGAACATTATTTTTGAATAATAAAGCACATATTTCTTTTTTAGTTGAATATCATATTTATCTTAAAACCAATTTATTTATTGTAAGACTATTACTTATTATATTAGTTATTATTCATTATTACTATTATACATGTATACAGAAGTATATCTTAGTTATAAGGCACATCTTGATGGAGCTTCCCATTCTTCTATCCTAGGCATGTCTTGATAGAAATCCAGAAGCTTTCCAGCCAAAAATCGGGAAAGGCAAGTTGGGAGATGTGAAGCCTAGACACAACAAGGGGTGTAACTGTAAGAGATCAGGCTGCCTTAAGAATTACTGCGAGTGCTATGAGGTTAGTAGCCGAGCACCGTGGGAAGCCTGTGGTCCCAGCCACTCGGGAGGCTGAGGTAGGGGGGTCGCTTGAGCCCAGGAGTTTGATTCCAGCTTGGGCAACATAGCAAACTCCTATCTCAATAAAACAAAACATCCCCCCAACCCCAAACCACAACACCAACAAAAAACTGAAGGTAAATATTTAAATATTTTGGCCTAAGTAACTTCTTTTGTGATTGAAAAACTTTACCATAACTTTAAAAGAAAAATATAACTATTTTCTTCTGCTCAAGGATTCTAAAAGGGTATTCATATTATTCTACATCAAGTGGGTCAACTGAGGGCCCCTTCTGGAGCATGTGGCATCCCCAGAGCCCGCCCCTGAGTGCCCAGCATGGGGACCATGCTGTGACTTTTCCCTTCTGCGCTGCCCATCTATGTGGGGAGCCCTCTCCCGAGGCTCCCGGGGCTGTGCCTCTGCCTCTCTGAGCAGAGCAAGGACTCCCGGGGTGAGGCCAGGGAGTATGTTCAGTCTCCATCTGCTCCAGGTCCCTGTGGCACTTGCCCGCTAGCATCCATTTGCCCAGGAACTTTGACTGGGGGCAGCTCCTCCCCAACTCGCAGGCCGGGCACAGGCCAGGGTGGGCAGTTGGCTGAGCTGACGGACACGGACAGAACAAGGTACACATGAATCTAGGACAGGAGCTCCGTCTTTTTCTCAAGGACTTGGTGACAGCAAAGGGACTAGCTTTCCCCTTCCCTTTACCTTTCCTGTCCTCCTCTCTTATCTCTTTTTACCCTTTGTTGAAGGAAAGGAAAAAAGGGAAAAGGCAGGAACCTTCAAGCCCTGTCAGTGAAGCCTGAGAAAACCTTCCTTGAAAGCCTCTCTTTTTGCTAGGTTGCGGTTTTCTGGAGTTACTTGTGAATTTTACTTTTGAAAGGTTATCACAGAAAGTCAGGCTTCAGAAAAGCCTGGGACTCTAGGGACACACATTGGAAAGTCTGAGTCAGTGGACTCGGCAATCCCCCAGCTAGGATTTTGAAAAGACAGTCAAAAATACTATAGAGGTAAGCATTCAGACTGTGAAGGGCATGACCCGATGGGACACTTTTAGATGTACCCACAGCATCTCCTCTGCTGTCAGGTGTCCCCATGGCTGCCATGAAACAGTGACACAGCCCACTTTCTGCAGGCCAAGCCTGTTCTGGGCATGGCCCACGTGATATGCCAGCCAGGGGAGAGACAGTATTGTCTTTTAGGCTTTGTCATTAGAGTAGACTAAAAACCCTGAAAAACCTGCTTTGAAACACCAGAGGTGTGAGTAAAACAGGACAGACACCCTTGGAGATGCACCTCTGAGATGGGAAGAGCTAAGAGAAATGTCAGGACTGAAGGAGAGAGGAAGCCGAAACCAGTTGCCGGTGCCTCCTTTCCACTCTCCTAGAGCCTGCACAAGCCCAGGTGGGCTCTGTGTGCAGCTGGGACACCCCAGCCCCCAGAACATGGCATTGCCAGGAGACACTAGAAATAGAATCCACTGCAGGGAAGCAGGAGGAGTCTCCCCTGAGAACGCCTAACCCTGCCTGCTCTGGGGGTAGGTTCAGATTCATCCCACCTGTACCTTTTCTGCACCAGCAAGACCAGGGTGACACCCTCAGGTGGTGAGGGAGAGAGAGAGAGAGCCCTCAACCAAAGCAGCTTTATTCAAAACAGAGCCAAGTGAAGGAGTTTGCTGGCTCCCCAGTGAAGAAGGGAGAGTCACCCTCCCCCTCTCTGCTGGGCACTCACACTGCATTGTCAGCACTGTGTCCCCACATTAGCACCACGTGGAAATGAACCTTGCTCTGTCACATCACTGTCATTCGCTCCTCTTGGCTTCTGCTTTTTTTTTTTTTAACGAAAATTGCAGATCTCACACCCACACAAATATAAGCAAAGAATGATTTAAGGCCCAAACAGAACTTGTCACTTTTCAATGATCTGTAAGGCAACCTAATTATATCAAAGGATTTTATATTACCAGGCCAAAATTATGTGTTCTTCTATTTGCAAATGCATTGGCTGCAAAAATTATGAAGAAAGCCCAGAACGAAAATCTCTAATAAACATGCCAAACTACATGGAGACTGGAGGTTTTGAAGGCAGCCATCATTTGTCACCAACTAAACTTTCAGGACTTCCCAAATTCAGAAAAGATAGGTAGGTACTCTCTGAACTAAACCTTCCTAAAAGGGAAAAAGAGGTTAATCTGAGAGGAGAGTTAAAGAGAATTTGTAGGTTGCAGGGGTGAATGTGGGGAGAGGAGGAGGGGTCCCTTCCTCCTTCCCTCCTGGGGCTGATCTGTGTTTCCCTGGGGGGCCCCAGGGCTGCTAAACCCGCTTTGTCCTTTCATCCTCTTGAGTCAGCCTTTGTGTCTTCACTGAGTCATCCCTCTTTTGTACCAGACACAAGGGCCCTGCCACCTAGCTTACTGACAGGGCCGGCAGTGTTCCCATGCTGTCTTTGAATTAACACAGAACCACTCCATGTGGTAAAGAGTGGCCTTCAGATGGCAGACACCTGCACTGCTCTTTGTTGTGGGAGTGACAGCAAAGGGATGCGTTCGGTACGTGTTGGGACCTTACCACAGACGGGTTGGATAGCTCCTCATTTAATGATATTGAAGCCACACTATAATCCTTGTGGGTCTCAGGTTGAGCAATGGTTTTTCTATATATTAGACTTCATTCACCCATTTCAAAACATTCTTTGAGTTCATTGTAATGGGTCATATCATGATAAAGCACCAGATGTCATTAATTAACTAGTATCATTTTGTAAAGCCAAATTCATCCTTATTTGATTAGAGAGCATCAGAAATACTCATCCTTGTGACCTGCAGAGGTCTTTAGCAGTAAAATTTACCAAAATATGGCTGCATCTTCTGTGAAACAGTGTGTGATGTGTTGTCACCTGACACCAGGCTGCCATGTCTCATGGAGTGTGGTTGGGGACCACACACTGGAGTCTGGTCTCGCTGAATCACGGCTCCTGCTCCCTGAGGGGAGCCCTGTCCTTTCATCCTCAACAAAAATCATTGGGTATTATATTTGTAGAACAATGTTAACAAATCTTGGGCAGCATCTGTGACTCAGTGAGTAGGCACCAGCCCCAGCCAAACTGCAACAAAAAATAGCCAGGCATTGTGGCAGGCACCTGTAGTCCCAGCTACTCGGGAGGCTGAGGCAAGAGAATCACCTAAGCCCAAGAGCTGGAGGTTGCTATGAGCTGTGACACAATGCCACTCTATTGAGGGTGATAAAGTGAGACTTTGTCTCTAAAACAAAAAAAATCCAACATTTAGCTCTATTTTCATAAGTCAGCACTTTTGGTTTTTTATGAAGTTTTCCTGAATGTTTTTCAGTAGGAGCACTACTTGGGTAGATGCCTCAAGCACAGTTGGCCCTGGAGTTCAGGTTCAGGGGGAAATGGCAGGTCCTGCTGGGACACAATGCAGGAGTGACTTGTCTCTTAAGACCTCTATAGAGGTTCAGAGGGCATCAGGGGCAAGGCCATCCTGACCGTATGACCCCAAGGCGTGCCATGGAGAGTCCCCAGAGCCGTTCAGCACTTCGTAGCTCCAAATGTCCCTATGCTTTTCTGACTGCTGACATCGCCCACAGGCCTCAGACCGAAGCTGGGAAGCATGTAAGGAGGGCTTTGTCCCCTCTGAGACCCACTTCCACAGTCCCCTCCCAGCCCATGGGTTTGACATGGCAGCTCCAGACCCTCTGGGCTTGTTTGTCAGTAGACCTAATTTTGAGAAAAGTTAGAACTGTCTTAAGAGGGATGTCAAGAAAATAACAGATTTACTTGTCCTCTGTGTTTTTCCAAAAGCAGTTAATAGTTGCTGGTATTAGGAAGACGGTGTTGGGTTTTATCTGCAACATTCTTTAAAACAGCAGTGCTCTGTTGCATGTTAAACATACTCAGAATCATACAAGCAGTGTTCTATTGTGTATTAAAGATACTCAGAAACAGTGAGCTGGTGAGCACAGCCTATAACTAGTCTGTTTCTAACAGGCGACCTTCCTCCTGCATCTCCTGGGAGGTGGTGGAGGCCACCTGTGCCTGCCTGCTGGCTCAGGGCGAGGAGGCGGAGAAGGAACGGTGCTCCCAGTGCCTGGCGGAGCAGATGATCCTGGAGGAATTTGGAAGGTGCTTATCACAGATTCTGCACATTGAATTTAAATCCAAGGGGCTGAAAATTGAGTAGAGTACCATGTACCATTCTGTGAGCACGGGTCAGTTCTTCCCAGTAGTCTGAGGAAGGCTCTAGTTAGGAAGGTCATCCAGGAACACAGGCTAGGGCCGCAGCCACCACAGGTGGTTAACACCAGCCATCCCTGTGCATTCAAAGCTCTCTAAAGGATGTGATGAAAAAAAAGCTCCCTGTTTTGAGGAAGGTGTGACACCCTTTGGCCCAGAGTTGACCTGAGAGGATGTCTGCCTGAGCAGGAGCCAGGGGATCAAGCAACAGGTGGCCTCATCCTCTGAGAGCTTTCCTCTGAAGCCTCCCTGTACAAAAACTAATGTTCCTTGTTTGTTTTTCAAATTATTTAATAATTTATTTGGATGGACTGTTATGATGCAACTTAAACTCCCTGGGAATTTCTGAACATCTAAAGAATTTCCGTAGGGTAGACATTTCTCCTCCCCCACCCCCACCCCGCCCCCCAGGCGAACAAGTTGTCCTTTCCCAGGGCGGGGGAGACAGTGGGTTGGGCCCGGCCCTGGGAGCAGTGTCTTGAGTTACAGGATTTACAATTACCTAGTTTGTTACGTGTTCCTAATTGAATTGTGGAAAAGCTCCATTACCCAATTAACTTCTCCATAATTATTGTTATAATATTGTTATTGTTTGTAAGATATAGTTAAAAAATAACTAGCTTGTAGAAACCAGCAGGTAAGATTAAATGTGAAGTTGACTCTTTTGGTTCTATTGTAAAAGTAAAGATGAATAAAAATTTCCAATGTCTTCAACTGTTGTAATTAACTTAGTTATATATACCCTCCCTGAAATATGTTGAAATAATGTTCTCTTGTGTTTCTTTGTTCATTAATAGTATTGGCCATTTAGGGAATATTTAGGAAACTCAGGTACAATGCCCCAGAGGAGGAAATCTGGCTGTAGGGCCGGCCCCAGGGCATATCAGGAGGCAGGAGCCAGGAGTAGGTGGCAGTTTGCTGAGCTGTGTTTGGAATAGCCTGGTGGCTGCAGTGAAGAAGAGGGAATACTTGATTCTTCTCCTTTGCACCCTCCTTTTGACCCATCAACACCAGAGGTGCAGGCAAGTGTGGGCTCAGCCAGGAAGGAGGGAGGAGCCTCCCATTACCCTTTGCCCTTGGGGTGGGAAGGTGACCTGAAAGGGAGGCTTCTGAGCCACTTCCTGGGGTGGGGGGGGGAGTTCCTTCCTTCTGGGGTCCTTCTCAGCAAAGTTGCCAGCAGCAATATTTGTGGCCACATGGGTTAGTTTACATTTTCTAGTAGCTACACTTAAAAAATTGAAAAGAAAGGCTACCTTTGATGACCCCCAGAGCACATGTGTAACTGGGGTTGCCAGCCCCCACCTGTTTGTGAGCTGGGCTAGGACCCAGGCTGAGCAACTTCCCAGGGGTTTACTTAGTTGGACTTAGGCCTCAGCTCTTACACCAGGACTGAAATGTCCTCATGGCAGTGTGAGCTGACAGAGACACCGCACTCTGCCGCACAGCAGTGCCCACCTGTGCTCACAAGCACGCCTCCCCAAGTTTCATGGGGTGGGCTGTGCTCTCTGGCAAGTCCCACACCATCATCCCTTTGTGGTCAGTGAGAGACATGCAGGTTCAGCTGGAGACAGTGAGGGAGGAGGGCAAAGGGCTACCCTAGTGTACTTGATGGGAACTGGTTTGGTCCAAAGCTGCATGAGCTTTAATTCCTGGCTAAAGTGCAATCCCAACCTAGTTACAAATCCTCCCATGCAAGTAAACTGCTTATTTGGGTATTGTGAAAAAACGAAATGGAAATAGAACAGGTGGAATTAGTTTTAATAATCTTTTATTTATCCCAGTATATCGAAAATACTATCATTTCAATGTGTAATCAACATGAAAATGATTGAGATATTTCAGATTCTGTTGTATGTACCAAATCTTTGAAATTCAGTGTGTATCTTAAATTCTAGCACATCACAATTCACACTGGCTGCATTTTCAGAATTCAGGAGCCTTGGTGCCACCGATGTAGAAGGAGGGGCCAGCAACAGTGCCCTCCAGCACTATTCTGAGGCAGAATAGTTCAGCTGCCTACCAGGCTGAGGATGAGGGAGACAAGGGAAGAGGAGTCCTCAGGTGGTGCTGGGCACGCACCCCATTGCATGGGAGCCCGCCCGAGATCCTGGGCCCCTGTAGGATCACCCTGACTGTACCAGATGCACAGAGCTAAGGACCTGTAGGAAGGCACCACCCCTCCAGGGTTCCTCAGCAGAGAAGAACTTAGGGAGTGGCTACAGCTTGCAGGGCAGTGATTTTCAACCAGTGTGCCATAAGAAGATCTTAGATGGGCCACAATTTTTTTTTCTTGAGATAGAGCCTCAAGCTATCGCCCTGGGTAGAGTGCGGTGGCATCACAGCTCACAGCTCACAACTCCTGGGCTTAACCGATTCTCTTGCCTCAGTCTCCCAAGTAGCTGGGACTTCAGGCGCCCAGCTATTTTTTGGTTGTAGTTGTCATTGTTGTTTGGCAGGCCCAGGCTGGGGATTCGAACCCGCCACCTTAGGTGTATGTGGCTGGCGCCTTAGCCAATTGAGCTACAGGTGCTGAGCCAGTATATTCTCTTTTTTTGCCAGTATATTCTTTTTTAAACTTTCTTTTGTTGGAGACAGAGTCTCACTCTGTCACCTTGAATAGAGTGTGTGGCATCATAATAGCTCACAGCAACCTCGAACTCCTGGGTTTAAGTGATCCTCTCACGGCTCCCAAGTAGCTGGGACTACAGGTGCCTGCCACAACACCCAGCTGGTTTTTCTATTTATAGTAGAGACGGGGTCATATTCTTGCTTAGGCTGGTCTCAAACACCTGAGCTCAAGCAGTCCACCTGCCTTGGCCTCTCAGAGTGCTAGGATTTCAGGCAGGAGCCACTGTGCCTTACCCTCTTCTACTCTTTCTTTGATCAGCGTAATTTAAGTGTGCCATGAAAGTTTAACTATAGGTTCAAGTGTGTGGTGAGATAAAAAAGGCTGAAAACACTGCTGTGGCAAGTTCAGTAGGGCAAGTGAACGCTGAGCTGCAGCTGTGTGGAGGCCCCTGGACTGGGCAGCGATCTCAGTTCCATAGGATGACTACAGAGATTTAAAAGCGCTCATGTTTTGGGCTGGCACCTGTGGCTCAAAGGTGTAGGGTGCCGGCCCCATATGCTGGAGGCAGTGGGTTCAAACCCAGCCCCGGCCAAATACTGCTTTAAAAACAAAAAAAAAACATACTCATGTTTTTTGTTTCTGGTGGCAGCTAATGCTATCCTAGGGCAACATAGAATAAAGCCATAGTGACCTTCTTTGAGGGTGTGGCTGTTCAGATTTGTCCACCGCTGATCTCTCCTCTTTGAGCTGGCAGCTCAGGCCCCTTGATGATTAAGGTCGGCTCTCTGCTGTCTTGCTGATCTAGGAGAACACTTGCCTTCTCATAGATAGAAATCACAGAGACAAAATGACACATGCTGAAGATTTTCTTTCCTATCAGTTAACACAAGGTGGTTTACAGCAGAAACCTTGGCAGCAAGTGAGCCGTCCTGAAGAGAAAACTTTGCCTGGGCTGCAGAATTTCAGCAGAAGCACCTTGCAGTCTTCACCGTGGGTCCCATGCACCCTTATTTTTTGTTTTTTTTTTTTTTTGTTTGTTTGTTTGTTTGTTTTTTGGAGACAGAGTCTCACTATGTTGCCCTCAGTAGAGTGCTGTGGGGTCACAGCTCACAGTAACCTCAAACTCTTGGGCTTAAGAGATTCTCTTCTCTCAGCCTCCCAAGTAGCTGGGACTACAGGTGCCCACCACAACACTCAGCTATTTTTTTTGTTGTTGCTGTAGTTGTCATTGTTGCTTAGCAGATCTGGGCCAGTTCAAACCCACCAGCTCCAGTGTATGTGGCCAGCACCCCAACCACTGAGCTACGGGCACCAAGCTGGGTCCAGTGCTCTTTATCCCTTTAAAAAACCTCAGCCTGACCCCTGAAGTCCTGCCAGTGTCTAATTTCGGGAGGGGGGCAGGAGGGGCATAATTAAAACCCTAATAAACAAGTTATCATGTGGAACAAGTTAAAATACCAGTTTAGGAAATTGAAAGGTTGAGTCTTCAAGATAAAGAAAGAAGTTAAGAGAATTCAGAGCACAGCAGGTTGGGGGCAGAAGGGGAAGGAGGGAAGCGGAAGCCCATCCTGCGGGTGGAGCTCTCCTTAGAGTGGGCACGGGGGACAGAGTGACAAGCCTGGGGCCTCTGAGAAGAAGAGGTGCTGAGGCGGCAGTTCCTCGCCGCAGCCCCTGCCCCCACACAGAGGTGGGAGCAGTACGGAGTGCTGCCTGGCTCCGTCCCCTGGTCCCAGTAGACAAGGTGGTTCTTCCTGCTTGAAGATCTGAGGTTTTCCTCTGTCCCACAGAAATACTGAAGCTTGTCCACCCTGTCAGGGCTGTTGTGCCACGTAGAATGTGCTTTTTAAATTGTATGGCTCCTTAACACAATGAACTATAGACCGTTATTTGACGACTGAGAAACACTGGATTCCTTGTTTCTGACTGTTCGCTGACTTCAAAACATGTCACAACAATCTCACTTTGCATCATAATCAAGCAAAAGTTTCATGGGCTGGACATTAGAAACTAATCGGCTCTCATCCTTTGTATCTTGCTAGGACTTTAGTACCCCCTGTGAGGGTTTCCTTAGCCACCAGCACCCTCCCTTCCCTCTCTCAGCTCTTTTCCTCCTTCCTCTGGGTGCTTCCCAAGTGCAAGACTCTTCCTCCTGCTCAGCCCTCCCCTGCCCCACCATGCCAGGGGCCGCAGACAGCAGCTCCCAGCTCCCTGTCCTGCCCTGGGTTGTAGAGCAAGTGAGGAGATGACAGGCTTTGATGTTGTCGGCTTTGGCCACCTCCTGATTTCTCCAGCATGTGTAGCCAGCTCCACTTGTGTTCTCTCTGGGAAGAAGTCCCTTTCTGTAGATCCTGAGAATTGTTACTTCACCCCTCAGTTGACCAGAAAATGGCATAGCTGCTCCTTGTCCATCACTTCCTTCCCCTCAACTTCCAGCTGCCACCACCTGCCCCTCTCTTTATTCATAAAAGAAAGATTTGGAGAAGGGAGTGTGAAGGAGGCAGAGGAGGGCCCAAGACGGCTGTGTACCACTGACCCCAGGGCCACTCATTTGCGTAATGGCCCGGCCCCTCACAGAGGCTACTCACAGGACTCCTGCGTGCCAGGTACCACACTGGGAGAGGCCAGGCCAGAGCTGTGTCAGGACGCTTTTTGTCTTAGGGGGCTACAGTTCAGGGAGGAGATCCAAACCCACAAGCAGAACTGAACTGACCATCAGGGTAGCACCTCACACGCTGGGCACAGAGGGACAGGAGGCGCCCCGGACAAGGAGAATCCAGGCCAGAATCCTGCGGGATCCAGGGAGTTTCCCAGTCATTGGGAGAGACACGTACAAATGTCTTAGGTGGGCCCAGCTGCATACACCTGCTGCTGGACAGTGGCTTGGAGCAGTGAGGGCAGGAGGCTGGCACAGGCGAGGCGGGCTGTGTCCATGGGAAGAGGAGAGGATAGAAGGGGCTACAGGCTGGGGCCCAGAGCAAGTGGCTGAGCCGTGGGCCCTAGTTCAGTAGCAGCAGCTGCAGGGAGCTTGCTGGGGACACAGTTCTGGCCCACCCAGTCTTCCTGGCCCAGACATGCTGGGGAGGGGCCCGGTCCCAGAGGCTTGTGTCTCAGTGAGGCCTCAGGGATCCCTATGCCTACTCAAGTCAGAGAGGAAGAAAGTTAAGGGTATGAGAGGATAAACGACATGGTGAAGTGACAGGGAGTAAAGGGGGGGGGCAGATGTTTAGACCAACAGGTGGGTGGCATCCATGTACCCCAAGCTGGGAGTGGATACCTGGGTTGGCAGCACAGGAGACTCAAGGCCACCAGAGCAGACTGGGATACTGGAGTGTGGAGTGTGCAGGAGCAGGGAAGAGCCAGGGAATGGCCCATGGAAGGAGGGAAGGTGTGCTTGGCCCCAGCAAGTGTCCCTTGACACAGATCTTAGGCAGCGAACTACCAACAGGGGTGAGATGTAGAAAGACACCTGCCATTTCCACTCAACAGTCGGCTTTGGCTGATAGGCCTTCAGGCCATCTTTCAACATCACAGATAGCTGTGGGGCTCCTCTGCCCCACCTGTGCTCTTTTTGGGTCTTCTGGTATGATCTTTTTCTTTCTGCTCAAAAGCCCTGTCTCCGTCACTTGAGGGGAGCTGTTTCTACATGCTCCCTTTCTTTTTTTTTTTTTTTTTTTTTGAGACAGAGCCTCAAGCTATCCCCCTGGGTAGAGTGCCGTGGCATTACAGCTCACAGCAACCTCCAACTCCTGGGCTCAAGTGAGTCTCTTGCCTCCGCCTCCCAAGTAGCTGGGACCAC